>PVIC010000790.1:52255-108181 GCA_004025085.1 Thryonomys swinderianus | reverse complement strand
AAGTGGTAGGTTATAATTTTACCAGAATATCAGTTTTCTTAAGCAAGTAATACAACATCCTCTAACCCATGCATCAGCAACTTTCTTCTTTTGTCTATTTGTATACTGTGCTTTAAGTAATGCAGTGAAATTACCTGCAAATGTTTGATTAGGTACATTGATCACACCTTGGAATGGCCTGACTCTAAAAAGATGGAGCGGAGGAGGAATCATGAAAATAGTAGATTCTGGAGTTTTTCCACATAATGTAACAAAATGGCAGATGCACTCAGATTATCAAGATTAATTTTTCACCACATATCTTAAATCAGGCAGCAGAAGCAGGAACAGTTCAGCAGACCACAGGAGGTAAGCAAAAAATAGGTGTGCAGATTACATGTCCTGTAGGAGTGAAGGAATCTCTTCAGAGCTCTAGGTGAACAGAGAATCCTGTGTTGGTATAGTAATGCATAAGCCAGGCCTCCATGCAGGTAAGTAAATAGAGACATAAAGGAATCCCTAACATAAGGAAACAGAAACAGTTTCATTTCTTAAAAAATGAAGAAAAGATCTGAACAGACATCTCACAAGTTATAAAAAGTAGCAAATATAGGCAAATGGAATAAGGCTAAATATCCCATAATGTTCAGGAAATGGAGATTAAAATAATGAAATATCACTACATAACTCTCAAAGTGACTAACATTTTTCCCCTAAAAATCTGATAATACCGATTCTAGTAAGGATTACAGAAGAAAAAACTAATTATACCAGTTCTAGTAAGGATTACATCAGCTTTCACTACTGATGGAGATTTAAAGTGTGACTGTCACTTTGAAAAACAACTTGGCACTTTCTTATGAAGTTAACCACAGTGTGTGTGTGTGTGTGTGTGTGTGTGTGTGTGTGTCTGTCTGTCTGTCTGTCTGTCTGTCTGTCTGTTTTTCTCCTAGTCTCTCTCAGTCTGTATGCATTGTGATACAGAAAGTTCTTCATTCTTACTACATCCTCCCCAGAAGTCCAATATTATATCATTCCAAAGGAAAGGTAAGCATCAAAAGAAAGCATTCTTTCCTTCTCAGCATCTTCCTTAATTTTATATTTTATGACAAAGTAGACTTCTGTTGCATTTTGTGGCATTTTTTGAAATTTAACACAAGAGTTGAGAACCATAACGTCCTGTATACATTCTACTATAACAGGAATAGTATAACTGCTAAAACAAAAAATAAAACTCTATGTTCACTCTATGTTCCCTATAAGATTTGTTCAAGCTCTGGCTAGCAGTAAAGAATTCTGACAATAGCATTGCAATAAAATTCCTCATTTTTAAATGTTTCCCTTGTTCCAGATAGAAGTTTTCCATTGTTATTCATACCTAATATGTATAAAATTCTGAGGCTCAGGGAGAGTTGAATTTAAGTTTTTTGATTTTATAAGATTTACATTGCTATCAAAATTTTCCCTAAAACTGTTTTCATGTCATTTTTCTTTCCCAAGTACTTACTTAGTGTAGATTAAAAAGCAAACACAGAAAATAACGATGTGCTATAAATCCTCCGCATGAGTTAGTGATTTACGTTTATATTTATCTGTATTTATCTGATGAAAATGCTCTGGAAAATAAAAAGTGTAACAATTTTTTTTAAAAAGTACATAAACACGAGGCTTAAATACCTTAACTATCTGTAAGCAAGATTTAGCTCACAAGAGAATATTGGGATTTTCCTTATACTTTTCTACCTATTCCCAAACCTCTTATGCTCTTCAATAAGTAAAGCACATTCTCTGTTAGCCTCCTTCACAGTGTTTGAGAAGCTAACACTGCAGTGGAAGCAGCATCCAATGTAGAAACCTCCAGGGACTGGAGTTGTGTGTTCTTTATAGCTTGCACAATGCGTATTGCTCTCCTTAGTGAAGAGTGTACTTTGTCACTCAGGGCTCTGTCTTTTGGACTCAGGCATTTGTACCACTGCTCAGAGATATTTCAGCCCAGCAGACCAGCTTTGATCAATATCATAAGTTTAGTCTGTTTTCTATTTCCTCCTACTTCTCATTAAAATTATAATTATTTTAAATGTTCAGTAGATTTAAGATTTCCATTCCATCTATACTAAACTGCAGTGTGTGTGGTCAAGATTCCAGGCTCTGAACACTGATGTCTTGGTGTCCAGCTCAGGGCTGTGTCTTTCCAGCTGGTGACTGCCTATTTTGAGTCAAAGGATGACAGTGATTGAAAGGATTACATGAATTAATGGCAAGTCCCTGGTGTCTAGTAAACTCCTAATAAAAGCCAGCTTTTATAATTCTAAGTATATATACATTTTCAATTGTCACTGCTGTCTGAATGTGTTCCCCCAAATTCAAGTTTTGGGAACCTAATCCTTAAGGCAGCAATGTTGGGAGATGACAGCTACCAGGAGATATTGGTTCACTTATGAAATCTAAGGGTCCAGGATATTTTTCTAATTTGCTTTTGCTTTACCTATATTTTGCATATACATTTCTGTCTCAACCTCTTCAATATACTTTACTTTCATTTCCTTTATGCTATCATTTACACTTTAGCCGTATACTTCTGTTCTTTTTAACTTTTGCCTCTGTGAGCTTACCTATTTCTAGTGCCCTCAGACTGTTGATGTTAGATGTTTGTCTTCCTTCATTGTTTATTTCATATAGATCCAGGAGTGTAAGCATGAGATAGTTTGCAGCAGGCTCCCTAATAGCGCCAGACATTCCTACTTATTTTCTTCTATCACCAGTTGTCTCTGTGATTTCTATTAATGGAGTTCATGTTCTCTTCAATGTGTTTTCTTTTTAATCATTGGTACTTTGGGATAGCCATAGGCTAAAAATTCTCTTCAGGACTGTAATAAATTTTATAGAAATGGTACACTTACATTACATGATGTTTTTATTTTAAAACTTATCATTTTCTCACTCTAAAAGTAAAAGAGGAAAATTAATGAATGTATTTTTTCTTTTCCATTGTTTATTTTTAAAGTGATTTTATTGATACATTTTATACGTACAATATGATCATATTTAACTTTGAGAACTTGTACCTGTACATGACACAACTTGATTCCTATTTCTCCCCTTTCCTTGCCCTCCCTATAATCCCTGCCCCTATATAATGGATGTATTTTTCAAACCTACATTTCAATATATTTCCTTTCTGTCATTATGCATGTATGCATATTTCTCCTTTAAAATTAGGATTATAGTATAACAGGTAATATTGTTTGCATTTTTCTACTTAACAAGATATGTGAGGCTCAGGTATTTAACTCAGTGGTCCTGGTGACTCCCTCATTAGCATGAGGTCCCAAGCTCGAGACCCAGTACCAAACAAATAAACAAACAAACAAAAAACCAACCATGACACCCCCCCAAAAACCCCACAAAACAAGATATGTGGTTATTTTCCTTTACCTTAAATATCTTCCCCCACAAAAATTTCACTTTAATGGTGTCCTGAAGGCCACCAGATCGATACATCATTATTAAATATGACTGCACTTTGGCATTACTTCTTCTCATGAACAATTCTGTCCCCCTTATTGGAAATTAAATGTTCTTGTTCAATATTCTGTGCTATATGTCCAATAAAGGGGAAGAAGAGTAGATATATGTTTCAGGTAACACCCACAGACATCCTAAAATCTAGAAAGTTGGAAATTAGATAATAGCTGGAATTGTGGACCTAGAATCATAAAATCAAATGCCTATAAGGGGCCAGTAAGGGGCATAAATGCATGGCCTGGTCATGACAATAGGGAGCAAAACTTGGGAACCAGAAAGCACTGGCCCCTCTAAAGAGAGAACTTCACTCAGCTCAAGACAAATTTTCTGTGTCTATAATAAAGTCCTGATCTTCTTGTGTTTTTCAAGAGAAATCAAATTTTTAAATGTATAATTTAATTTTGAAAAAGTGACAACTAGTGCTGTTTTGAAAAAACACTATTTAGGCCAACATTATGCAAACTAAATCAAACTGACCATTGCCTCAGTCTATGGGCCACAAGTCTGATGTTTCTACATTAGCCGGAAGGAGCTATGAAGGAGCTGATGTAAGAACTGAGAAACAGGTTACTCTTGGAAACATAAAATCTGATTGAAATCCAATGTACTTTCACAATTTTAGTTCATCTTCCTGTCTGTTTCAATTAGACATATGGAAAGGGCAGTTTCTACTTTTCTACAGTAGCATCAGGAATGAATCCATGTATGTGTGTCCATTTTGGGATCCAGAAGCTCTTGTGAAAGTACAACTACCTCCCTCCTTGAGAAAAAAGTTTATGTTAAAGGTAATGTTAAAGGTTGGGTTTAGGGTGGTCATTCCCTTGACTCTATTGTCAATGCAAACTGCAACATTTACATAGGCAAAAACCAAGAGAATAATGGCCTTCAGAGAGACATGACTCTGCATAAAAATGTTACGTACACAGCCCCTTGGAGATTGGCTTTGAGGTGGAGAGATCTGCAAAAGAATCATAGGATACAGAAGTTCACATTGGTCTGCAGATTTCAGAACCATGTCACTATTTCAGTATTTCATATTGGTAGTAGGATGAATGTAGTTCTAATACATGGGGAAATGTCTAACACAAACTAAAGAATACTGGAGGAATAAACTGAATGATCTGCGTAGTTAGGGCTCTATGTTTGAGAAGCATAGGGTGGAAAACTCATCCACACAAAGGACAATGCACAAGAAAATATTCAGACACCAAAGGATCAATGTCTTTAAAAGCTGACAGGAGCTCAGAATACCTAGATAATCTCTGAGGGTGAAGTAATGAAAGATGAGATAATAAAAAGCAGCCAACTATAGTTGGAGATGTTGAAGATTTAAGTGGATTTTAAACATTTGACCAATCACAGCTGTTCTTTGCCTAGTGGACTGAGTTGATGCTGGCAGCAGGACCCTAACCTCAGAGAAAAGGGAAGTACCTCTGAGAGCTTGGAAGATTAGAAAAGCAAACCAAATAGGCTTGAGTTGAAAAAAGGTGAATAAATAGGTGCTTTTCAAGGATAAAGACAAAATGTTATTGTACAAATTGTTTATCTAGAACCCGTGAAGATACAAGTCTATAGTAATATGGTGTAGATATGAACATATAATTAAGATTGCTACATAGCTGGACTCAACTAGGAAAGATGGAGCTTGGGTATGAAAACACTAATTTCTCTTGTGGAGACAGACAGGAATGAAAAGGTGACCTCCTAACTTAGAAATAGCCTACCGCTGAGTCCTCAGTTGAACTTGTTTAAAATGTATATTTAACAAAATTTAAATAGAATTTTAGATTCTGGAGATTCTTTTGAAACCAGTTAAACTTTTGAAAAAATACATTTATACTACATAAGTTATAATTCAGAAATTCCATTACAGAATAATAGTTTTGCTGATGCATCATAGGGAATTCTGTTTCCATTGGTCAATAAACCTTAAATAACAACAACAAAAAACACAAAGAAAACCAACAGATAATTTCAGGCTTCACTTTTCCATGATTAAAGAGTAGATACTTATTTTTTCCACCATATTTTCATTAATTAGAAACACATTCATAGCTGAGAATTGAAGTGAGTTTATGCTAGGCAGACAGTATAAGCCAATATTATGAAGTCATGATACAGAAATAAAAACGTGTCTTTGTAAACAGCCATTAAGCAATAATCTGAGGTTCTACAGGCTAGTAACACAATGTAGAATTTTTTATGAAAGCCAAGGAAAACAGTGAGATGAGGAATAACTTCTTTCCTAAACAAAAATGATATAGTAAACCATGTGTCAGAGCTGTTCTGTATAAGTACACTCAAGAAATGTTTTTCAAACAGTTATCTGTGAAGGGATATTTGGTGTCATTATACTCTCACCCTTAATGAAGATTTAATGGAGGTATTTAATTCTATATGTAGAACACCACATCTTAACCCAGTCCCTTACTGACTCTGTGAAACATTATCCAATACGTAGAATAAGTAAATTGTCCAGCATGATGTACATAGAACTGATGATTAGATTTCATAACTCCAAAAGCAGCATTATTTTCAGTATAACACATTGCTATGTACTTTTCTCTTTAGAAAATAAAATTTTGATGCCTAAGAACTGTTTTCTTTTCTCTTCTACATCTTTAAAATCTTCATTTTGACCTATATTTTTTCAATTAGGACACAAAATCTCTTGTCCAGTTGGACACTAATGTACATATTCATTCAACTGTTTAGCAAACTTGCATTGAGTACTAACCATATCCTGTTATGTTTAGGAACCAACAGCCAGGCTGCCTTCCCCTATATTCATAGTATTAATATTAGATGAATACATTGAAGTTCATAAATATTGCCAATGCTATGTACAAAAAGTTGGCATATAGTAGGGGTAAATAACAGTAGTCATCCTTTCCCAACAAATAAGATCTTGGGAAATAGGATTGAGTTAGAGGGTAGGACTTTAACTAGGAGACTCTTAGGTGGAACTGTAAAAGAACATGAGCAGATCATTTGATTGAGTCATGCTGTTAAGTTAAAGGGATTGTGACAAGGCAAATTGGGTAGGTTTGAATAAAATAGCTAAAGAAACATTGGACAAAAATTGATACAGATCAAGAACACAGTTTACTAATATAAATGAGGAAACATCACCACAAATCCTACTGAAAATAAATTTTATGCATAATAGTATTCCCACAGATTTGATAACCTGATTGAAATGAACTGTTAAATCCACTCAAAGGACAATTTTTCAAAACTCACACCAAGGGGGCTGGAGAGTTAGCTCAGTGGTTCTGGTGCCTGCCTCCCAAGCACAAGGTCCTGGGTTCAATCCCCGGTAACCACATATAATGCTGGGCGTGGAGACTCATGCCCACCAACAATCAACACCGCATACCACAGTGCCGGGCGTGGTGGCTCACGCCTGTAATCCCAGCACTGGGGAGGCAGAGACAGGAGGATTGCTGAGTTCGCGGCAGCTTGCCTGGGCACCATAGTGAGCCCAGGGCCAGCCTGAACTACAAAGTGAGACTCTGTCTCAAAAAAAAAAAAAAAAAAAAAAAAAACACCAAGAAGTTAGACCACCTGCAGAGGCTCCTACCTATTAAATAATTTCAATAAATAATTATCACATATCTAGAATAGAAAATATCAATTCAAATTCTACCAAGTATTTAAGGAGAAAGTTATACTAATTTTGTACAATCTCTTTTCAAAGTCAGAAGCACAAGGAACACCTCCTTAATTTATGCAATGAGGCTCTTGTTGCTCTACTACCAAAATCAAAGATATTATGAGAAAATTATAGACTGATATCTCTCAAGAACACAGATGCATTAACCCTCAACTAAATATTAGCTAATGAGATTTGATAATACTCAAAATGAATTTATACAACATAACTAACTTGGATTTATTCTAAGTATTCAAGTCTTGGTCATTGCCCAAAAAATGAATTCATGAAATACATCATGTAATTGGCTAAAAAAGAAAAATCACAATGACATACCAAAGGAGGCAGAAAAACTATTTAACAAAATCCAACATCCATTTATAATGAAAAAATGTTAGCTAATTAGAAATAATGAGAGGGAGCTTCCTCAATTTGGTAAACACCTACAAAAACCTTACAACTGACATCATTTTGCACGGTCAGAAAATAAACACTTTCCCACTCAGATTGGGTTAGAGGCAGGGATGTCCTTTCTCATCACTGTTTTCCACATCATTTGAGAAGTTCTAATTAACAAAATAATGAAAGAAAGTTAAAGTTATACAAATAGGGAAAGATAGTTTTATCTTATCCTTTTCTACTTGTATACCTTTTATTTCCAACTATCTTTGTTTACAGAAAATAGGATTGTCTATATAGAATATCTGAAAAAATTGACAAAAAGTCCTAAACTACAACTAGGTTGCAAGGTACAAGCTTAACATATAAAATGGTCATTTTCCTGTACAGCAGCTATGAACAAGCAAAATTTAAAATTAAAATCATGCTACCACTTACATTAGCATGCCTAAAAGGGAATAGTTAGGTATAAATCTAAATAAATGTATACAATGTCTACATGAGGAAAATACAAAACTGTGAAGAAAAGAATTAAAGAACTAAATAAGGGGCAAATATTTAATTTGCATGAATAAGAAGACTCAAAAATACTTAAGGTGCCAGTTCTTCCCAGTTTGAATTACAGATTTAATATAATCTTAATCAACAAGTTACATCATTGGTGTTTTTATGGATGAGTATTCCTCAAATGTCCATATGTTAGAGGCTTAGTGCCCAGGATGGCATGATTGGGAAATGACAGAAACTTACAGAGGTAGAATCTAGGGAAAGACCACTGATTATTGGTTGTGTGCCCCGGAAGGGATTTATGAGAGCTCAGTCTCTGAATCTTTGCTTCCTAGCACCACATGTAAGCATTTTGCTTGACCAGTTATTCTTATCTCTCCCACAATATGTTCTCCAAAGAAGTGATATCACCAGGCCATGGACTAGAATATCCAGAACCATGAGGTAAATTTTCTTTTTATACATTGATTGCCTCAGATATTTCATTATAGTAACATAAAGCTGACTAGTGTAGACATTGTCAAACAGATTACAAAGTTTAAGGATAGGAAGAAGACCCCAGAACTACCAACACAATAACAATGTAAAAGAACAAAGTTAAAAACTGGTACTATAAAATTTCAAAGCCTACTACAATGCTACAGTAATTGACACAGCTATGCAATTGGTAAAAGAAGAGATAATTAATTGGAACCAAATCAAGAAACCCCCAGCATTTATATAATCAACTTGATCTATGACAAAATAAAAAAGGCAATTCAAGGAAAAAATGATAATCCTTTTAAGGAATTGCTCTTGAACAACTAGATGTTCCTATGTAAGCAATAAAACAAAATTAATTAAAATCTAGGCATATGCATTACAATTTTCATGAAAACAGTCACAATGGATCACAGAATTAAAATGCAAAGTTAGAAATCTTCTAAAGATAGCATAGAAGAAAATGTAGGTGATCTCAGAGTTGGCACTGACTTTCTAGACATAACACCAATAGCACAAGCTGTGGGAGAAGGAATTGACAAACTGTATTTAAGTATCATTTATACTTTCCACTCTACAAAAGACAATGTCAAGAGAATAAGATGACAGGCTATAGTCTGGGAGAAAATTATTGCAAACAATATCTGATAAAGTGTTGCTCTATGAAGTACAGCAACCTAATTTTGAAAATAGGTCAAAGATCTAGTCATTTCATTGAAGAAAATATAAAAGAAAATATAAGCATGAAAAGATTAATTCAACCAGCAATAAATGCTGTTGAGGCTGTGGGGAGAAAGGAAGGCTTCTTCACTGTTGGAATTGTAGACTTGTACAACTATTGCGGAGATCAGTGTGGAGATTCCTCAGAAAACTAGGATTAGAGGTCCCATTTGACACTGCTAGGAATATACCCAAAGGAATGAAAAGATTCATATTGTAAAGACATATGTACACCCATGTTCATAGCAGCTCAGTTTGTGATAGCCCAAACTTGGAAACAACCCAAATGCCCATCAACTGGAGACTGGATAAAGAAGATGTGTGTTTTTCTAAAATGGAGTATTACTCTGCCATAAAGAATGACAAGTTTCATTCATTTATGTGCAAATGGATACACCTTGAGGACACACTAATAAGTAAATAAATAGATCACAGATGTGTAAATGCCGTTTCTTTTCTCTGGTATGAGAACCTGTAGATATAAGTAAGTTCTAGAATGTATGATAGATTTTGTAAAATAGGAAACATTCAAAGAGAATGTGGTGAGGGAACATAATGAGGGAAAGAATAAATATGACTTGGGAAGAAAAAGAAATAGCATGTATATAAGGGGTGGTGGGTTATGGGTGGGTAGGAATATGGATAAAAATGAGAATTAACTTCTGTCACATATTGGTACAAATTCTCCAATGTTGAGTGCAATTGTGAGCTGTATATAAAATGTACCAATAAAGAATTCAATTTAAAAAAGAAAATATACGTGTTACATAAGCATGAAAAGATTTTCAGTATAACACAGCAATAAAGAACTGCACGGTAAAACAGTGGGTTGGTGATGGAGGTCAGTGGTGCCACACCTGCCTGGAAAGGTCCTGAGTTCAACCCTCAGTAATGCAAAAAAATAAAAAACAAACACAACAATAAGATACCATTATGTACTTATAAGAATGACTAAAACCCCAAACACTGCCAGTATCAAATATGACAAGAATATGAGGCACTAGGAACTCTCATTCACTCTTGTTAGATTAGCCATTTTGAAACTATTCAGCAGTTTCTTATAAAACAAACCATATTCTTATTAATGACCCAGCAACTGTATTCTTTGGCATTTATCCAAATAATTTGAAATCTTATGTCCATACAAAAACCAGCACATAGATATTTATAGCACCTCTATTTGTATTTGCCAAAACTTGGAAGTTACAAAGATATCCTTCAATAGGTAAATGAATAAACTGTAGTACACCCAGTGGAATATTGTTTCATGCTACAGAGAAATGAGCTATCAAATCATGAAAAAGCACAGAAGAATCTTAAATGTATATTACTACAAGAAAGAACCCCATTGGTAAGACCTATTATACTCATGATTTCAACAATAGATAGTCCCCCGATTTGTGTTGGATTTTTTTATTTTATGATGGTGTAAAAACAAAAGAGAAGGAGAGATAAAATAAACAAAGCTCAGAGTACTTTCAGCATAGTGTCTTTGAATAATACTGTAATGATGAAATCACATTAGCATAAAAATGCCAGAATCCATCAAACACGTAATGCCACGAGTGAGCCCTATGTAAACTGCCTGCTTTGGGTGATAATTATATGTAGGCTTGTTAATTGTAGCAAATATATCATTACAAAGTTAGATGCTGATGGATGAGGACGATGTTTATGTGGAGGAAAGAGCTTCCTCACATCTTCCACTCAATATCTGAGAATATAAAACCATAATAAAAATAAAGTCTATTCAAAAGAGGAAGAGAAGTGCAAGTAGGTTTTGGAGGCTCAAGATAATAATCACAACTTCAGTTTATAGTCCATCTACCACCACCACCTGAAAAGAGTGAAAGGTATTCAAGAACACTCCTGGTTTCTAAATTACAGCGATAGCATAGATGGCTCCTTGCATAAAAGGACATGCATTTGGAGTCAAGAAACCTACATTAACACTGCATAGCTGTGATCTTGGTAAATCACTTCCCCACTGAACTTCATTTTCCTTGTCCTTATAAGTATTATTATGAGGATCAAGTGAATTAACAGGTGTTAAGATACTCAGTAACAGAAATCATCATTCTCATGAAAAGTTTACATCAGACGTATACATAGTACAAAGATGACTGAAATAATCTAAGGCTGAGTGAAATGTATCTGAAATGTAAGACATTTAGAGAAAAAAAACTAATGTTGATGAGTGATTTCCTCTTAACATAAAAAGAAAATGGGGGGTTGTCCCCTAGAATCAGGACGTTAGTATAAGCAGTTTGATTGAAAGTTGACTTACACAGGATAAATTTGAGTTTTCAAGTACAAGTGACTAACTTAAAATGTACATTGGACACTCAAGAGAGACTGAGATCAGAGATACTGAGCAGAACATCATAGCTTCAAGCTGATAGGTGAAGGCACAAGTACCAATGAGATACAGAGGCAGAAAGAGAAAAGCACAGGGCCCTGAATTAGTCATGGCTGGATATTTGTCTGAAGTGCTCAGGCTCCTAGATCATGGCTGAGCTCTAAACGTAGTCTCTGGTCATCCGTCATTACAAAATCTGCCTTTTAAGTTCTCCAATTTATACTTAAGGTAATTAATCAAATGAGACAAAACCTGTTCAGAGATTTGCTCTTCCTTGAACTAACCATCCCTCCTGCTCAGGCCTCTCTCTAAGGACTGCACTCAACAGTTTAATAGGGTTTGGAGTTTTTACTAGCTGTCGCCTGCAGTAAATACCTGCCAAGAAAAGCCTTCAAATGTGTGATTCCAAACAAGCTGGACACTGAAAGCAGTTCCTGAAATAGGGCCTATAGACATGAGAGCTTGTGATAACAGCTCAAGGACCATTACAGTTGAGCATTTTGAGGCTCTTTTAAGGATGTTTTTCTTTTTAATTCTTAGACTGCTGACCTCATTAGCTCCAAAGCGCTCACCATTGTTTGAGCTCAGTCCTTCCCTGTCCATCGTCAGTGCCAACAATAGCCCTGTCTTCTCTGGTCCAATTATGTCTCAGGTCCTCTGTCATGGATATATTAATTGACACCATTCTTTACATTTCAAGGGCAATAAATGTTCAGGATGTGAACACTCAGAAAGAAGTTTGGACTTTCATTATGATTCTTAGTCCTCATAACTTTAGTAATTTATAGTCATTCTTTCAGCTAACAAGGCCTTTGGGTTTCCTTTGGCTTGAGTTTTTTGGCCTCTGCCCTGAGCAAAGGAGCAAAGCAAGTCGTTTCACTGACAAGTCATTCTCTTGTGACCAGGATCATATCTATTAACAAGCACATCTTGGTGACAGATACCCTGAAACTTCTAAGAAGAGCATGAGAAAAAAAAGTGCATATTGAGAGGACCAGAATCAAGTCAACCTTTCACTTATACCCAAAAGGTGTCTGCATAAGTGCCTTAGTTCAATGCAGTTCCACAGTGCAAACTTGGGAATCTCATCCCGTGCACAGCTATGAACATCAACATCCCCCGTATCCCTAGCACCACTCACACGTTTAAGGTAAGATTTAAAAAGTCCTAAAAGAGGCTAAGAAGTTTCATATGACACATGGTCACTATTTTTAAATGTTCAATGCCATTTTCTACTCTTCAAACACTGGCTTGTTCTTCCAGTGTATTTTGTAATTTCTTGGGCATATAAGACAATCAAAAGGAATAGTAATGTATTAATTTTTAAAAAAATATTACAGTAAAAAACAAATTGCCATTAACACCCCTCCAAACATGCCCTATGCTTGGACTACACCTATCCCATTGCTCGTGCCACATTCTGAAGCAATTTATGAAGTTCACTTTCATCAGGGTCTTTCTACAATGTGATCAAAAATACAGTGGATGCTACTGCTGAGTGCCATTCAATAGCAATGCAGGCTCATAAAAAAGTGACAGCGCGTTCCAATCAATTTTCTTCACTGTAACTTTCACACTTCATGGAATCATGGTAGGCATTTTACAAAATGAATTAAACAGACATGATGCCTAAACTCTGTAATTTAAGGAAAACAGCTAGAATGGGGACAGAGGAGCTAATTAAAAATGTCAAGGAAAATGAACAAGTAACACACAACTATGTAGATGAACTAGATGTATAAATATATTATCTGGTGCCTACTGGACTATCTAGTCTGTCTTGAGATTTCCAAATTTTCTAAACTAAGTTCATCAAATTTCATTGTGTTTATTATTTATCTTTTCTGTTCTTCTCATGCCTTGACAGGCACTAAACCCAACAAAATATGTAACAATGTATTCCTATCCTCACATTCTACAAGGAGATCCCTACGAGAAGACACTCTGAAGGCAAATCTCTGCTCCTTCCTCCGCTTACCTTCCTCAACGTAAACTCTGTAGATCTTCACTTGCTCAGATTTAACCTGTCCTGATGGCTGTGACTTAGCACACACACTAATTGCTGTACACTTTCTTCCCAGGATCTTCTACCTACTTCTAGAAAGCAAAGCCCATCTTGTTCTCCACCTTTTTTAAAATAACGTATCTACTTCAGCCAGGCCACATTTGGGTTCAGTAACTCAGGTTAATGAAAAGAACGAAATCATCATGCTCATCATTTAATGTCAGAGGCTCCCAAATCTCCAGGAAACTAAGATTTTTATTGGAATTGAATAAATTTGCAAGGCATATTAGTGTTTAAAAATGTATTGGCAAAGAGTTTGAAAGTCCAAAGTTCTTTTTTTATATTTTATAGAAAATCAGAGTTATATTTTCTATTAACAATGGTCAGTCCTTTTTTTTTTAAACTTTCAGATAGACAGCAATGGCTAAGATCATTTGGGAAGTAGCCCAATAGACCCAGATAAAGACCTAGCATCTCGCATGGAATCATCACATCAGGAAGCCCCTGCAGCAGCCAGCCCAGTCTAGCCTGGCTAGCACTAATTCCCTACTGTAAAGGCTGTGTACTCTATTCAAACCCAGTACTCCCTTGCATTTGTGTTTGAGTTTGAGGGGTGGGGGACAGACACTTTTGGAGCGTCAGGAACCCTTGCATTGTTCAGCCTCCGGCCCTGTCCCCTGAATCAGGCCACCTGTTCAGAAAACAATGTCTATTCTTTTGGAAGGAATTCACCCTCTAGATTCTACTAACTCTCCACATCCTCTATTATAACTTTTGCCACACTGTGTCTTTCTATGCTGTTGGCCTCAAAAACAAGTTGAATACTTATTCCATAGATTTAGGATTTTCAAAAACCCAGAAGATGCATGTTTTGCAGCAAACTTTGGCTTTTAGCCCAGAAACATAAGTAGGCCAAAGTTCTGGCTACTTTCTTGAAATGAGGGAAGAGAAAAATTATAATGGTATCAGAAGTAGACTGTGGATATAATGCCAACATAAAGAGCAAGCTCAAGACAAAGGTCAGGTTCCCTGGTGGTTTAAATCATTTTAAGATGACTCTTCAAGCATATAAAATTTACTCTACATCTGACCTTCCAGAATATATATTTTTTAAATTGGGGGTGTGCTGTATAAATCCTTTTCTTTCCATATCTCACAAATTATACTCCAGGTGGTCCAGGAATACAGCAAAATATCACACTTTTTTTACTGTGTGGTAGATTTTTTCATGATGAAAATAACAGCAGTGACAGTTACAATGAAAATACAAAAGGGTATGAATTACTAACATCTGTATAAACATATTTTAGGTTTACCTGGAGGTATTGTGGGGATCATATTAGTCTTTATTTTCCAACAGCCTTACTGCTTGTACTTAATTGCAGTGTGCATGCAGACTAACATGAGTTTGAATGATTGAATGAAATCAGACACTTGAACTTCCCATTCCAGTAATTAATAACTTGTCAAGTAACACAATGATGCATTCAAAGGAAAAGCCCAGAAGTAATATAAACATGATATAAACATGTTAAACACCCTAATAACATTTTGTGAAATTGAAAATATAATTTTTAAAACCCTACAAACAAAGAAAAACCTTGGTCCTGATGGCTTTACTGCTGAATTCTATAAAATTTTAAAGAAGAGTTAAGGCTACTAGTTTTCAAACATTTTAATGAAATTGAATGGGAAGCAAAACTCCTCAATTCATTTCTGAAAGCACCCATTACATTGATTCCAAAAGCAGAGAAAGACCCAACAGAAAAAGAGAACTACAGGCCAGTCTCCCTAATGAACATTGATGCAAAAATCCTCAATAAGATACTGGCAAACAGAGTACAGAGAATCATCAGGAATAACATACATTCTGACCAAGATGGATTCATCTCAGGGATGCAAGAATGGTTCAACATATGTAAATCAAGAAATGTAATATATTATGTTAACAGACTCAAGGACAAAAACCATATGGTCATCCCAATAGATGCAGAAAAAGCATTCAACAAATTCCTAAAGCCATTGATAATCAAAACCCTATAGAAAATTGAAATAAATGAACTTTATCTCAACCTAATAAAAGCTATTTACAAGAAACAATAGCCAGCATCATACTAAATGGTCAAAAACTGAAACCTTTCACTCTAAGATTGGGAAAAAGACAAGAATATCCTCTATCACCACTCTTGTTCAATACAGTGCTAGAAACACTAGCCACAGGAATTAAAAAAGAGAAATAAATAAAAGAAATGAAGATAGGAAAAGAAGAAGTTAAACTGTCATTGTTTGCTGATGACATGGTACTCTATATGGAAGATCCTAAAAAACCATAGGATTACTAGACTTAACTGGCAAATTTAGTAGTGCAGCTGGCTAAAAGCTCAACACTCAAAAATCAATAGCTTTTTCTACAAAAATAACAAACTGATTGAGAGAGAAATTGGGGAGTCAATCCCTTTCACAATAGCATCCAAACAAATGAACTATCTAGGAATCAATCTAACAAAGGAGGTGAAAGACCTGTACTCTGAAAACTACACCAGTCTGAAAAAGAAGATTGAAAAGGACAGCAGAAAATGGAAAGACATCCTTTGTTTCTGGGTAGGAAGAACCAATATTGTCAAAATGACTCCCACAACTACTTTATAGAGTCAAAGCAAACCCAATTGAAATTCCAACAACATATTCCACAGATCTAGAGAACGTACTCCAAAAATTCATCTGGAACCACTACAGACCTAGAATAGCAAAAGCAGTTCTAGGAAAAAGGACATGATAGGGGGTATCACAATCCTCAACTTGAAACTATACTATTAAGTCACTATGATAACTGCACGGTACTGGCAAAGTAACAGACCTGAGGATCAATGGAATAGATTAGAAGATCCAGAAACAAGTACAGGTACACTAAGTCACCTCATCTTTGACAAAGGAACCAAATATCCTCAATAGAAGAAAGACAGACTCTTTAACAAGTGGTGCTGGAAAAACTGAGTTTCAACCTGCCAAAGACTAAAGCCTGGCATTTGTGGTATGTGTTACTGATTACCGAGGGGCATGAGTCACCACCTGGTATTGTTGTATGTGGTTACCGAGGATCTCACCAGGGACCTTGAGCTTGCTAGGCAGGTGCTGGAACCACTGAGCTAAATCTCCAGCCTATCTCTTGGTATTTTAAATGTTATTTATGATTTGAATTTACTTTGCTATGTTGCACTACTTTTTTATTAAGAGTTAACAGATGAGTATATTATATAACAAAGTTGAACCTATATTCTCTCTGTCTTCATAGGCAAAATGAGACATAATTTCAATTAGAACCATGTAGTATCTAGTTAGTAAGTCACTGCCCAGAAAAATGCAAAAACAATGGGAGTAAAGCTCTATCTACAACAACCATTTTTGAAACGACATCTAGAGTCAGTTAAATTTTTAGAAGAATTGCTAAGATAAAACAAGGTTTCCATGTCTATGATATTATTAAGGTGTTAAAATACTTGCACAGCCTAAGGAATAGGAAGTAGTTACCCAAATTAAAGAACCTAAATCATGTTTGGACACTGAAGATAGCAATAAAACAGTGAAAACAAGAAACTTCTTCTTACCTCCTCATCTGGTTTCAAATACTCAAACAGTGTCACTGGTTATTAGGGTTCCCTTTCCCTCTGCATAAAAACCTTGTTTTTAAAAAATCATCCTCTGTTCAAGCCCTCTTATGGGCCTCCGTGTATTCTACAGTCTGGACATTTGAGGTGGGGATGATAACAACATGAGAGAAAAGGAGGAACACAGGAGGGAAAACTGAAGTCACAGATACCACAGAAGACAAGATTTTAGAATCAGACTCTTTAAAAGGTGATTCTAAGACTTATGCTAGTTTAATGTTTATGACCAGAATATGTAGTACCAAAAGGCTGGTGTAAGATTAGGAGTTAGCATAGGACTCTGTAGGCAAAATGGAAGAAAACAACTCAAGTGGATAATGTGGCTTATAATCAGCCAACTCACTGTCAGCATGGCTACCGTTTTCATGGCTGCCACCACCATGTGGCTAGCAGTCATCTCCACCAGGGCTCTGTGGACACACAAGGAGCCTACATCTGTTAGGTGTCTCCGCTGTGGGTAATGAGAAACCTGGCCTTGTAAGCAAGACAGGTGGATTCATTTGATAATATAAGCATAGGAACAGATTAACACCTGAGTCCAAAATCTAAAGGCTCTCCAAATCCAACAGCAGGGAGGAAGATTTTTTAATATATAATACTGATGCCTCAATTCTCTCTTGGAAATGGTTTTTGCTCCCAACAGGGCAACCCAACGTGGAATACACATTGGAAAATAAAAGGTCTTGGACTCTTTTCCTATGGTATTTTTTGTACATTTAAAGAAGCCACTTAACTGGACTGTGTTTCAGGTTTGTTACATGGGTTTATAATCAGTTCACTCACACTCACAAAACAATAATACCCAGCCAGGTACCATATTACTGAAATTAACTCCTGAATACCATTTGAGGTGTTAAATCAGCCAGTATGTCTGAAATAACTCAATAAGCATATTGACATATGTTACCTTATAATGCACTTTAAAATAATCAATGTATATAGTATGTGTGTTACTCCAGATAAACTTAAGACAGGTCTAGTCAAGAGTGTAGAAACCAGGGTAGTATGTTATCATTCATCTCACAAAGTCTGTCCCCAAAAGCAGTTGCCATAATAGCTTGTTATCCACATTTCAACCAAAAACCAACACTTTCCTGTTCACTTAATGAATATCCGTAATGGGGTTTCACTGATTAAAATAGTGGTCTGGTGGCTAAATTTAAGAAATGGCACATAATGACTAAATTAAAGGTCTTCAGTGTGTGGTATATTAGTCAGGCTCCTTTCACTAGGACATAATACCTGATACCCACAATTTAAAGGAAGAAAGATTAAGTTACCTCAGTTTTAAAGGTTTCCAGTCCAGGAATGGCTGACTCCAAGGCAGGAACTCATGGCAAAAGGGCAGGGCAGAGCCACCCCACTTAGTTTATGAAAGCAGGGAAGCAGAGAAGGAAAACAGAGACAGAGATTGCCTTCATCCAGAGAGCACTGCATGTAACCACTGGTTTAGGAGAATTTCTAGTTGCTTCTGACACACCTACAAAAAGACTCTGTCCTATTGGTGAAATACAATTGTCTCAAGTATACTCTGTGGGAAAGACAGAAACAAGCTGAAGGACAGAAAGAAAGGAAGCTATGGTCCCTCCCTTAAGCAGCTCATACAATAGGTTCTTCATTCACATTACACAGCTGGTTGTATTTGCAATTTAGTGCTATCCTCCTAATCAGTACTTATTAAACACATATCTATATGACTGGAAAACTTTGATTTGAAACCTTCTTTAATATAAGCGATACTGAGGTTATTGGGGTGTATATATATTCTCACCAATTTCTAATATCTCTAGCTTCTGCTTTTACCCAACAAAAAGAACTGAAAAGTTTTTGTCTGGCCAACTAGCTCATCATGCATAACTAAGACTGTATAAATGTGATTGCTTATTCAATGGTCATCAGAGAAGACCTAAATCTGATTTAATAATCCAGTGTTTTGTCTTATAACAGAATTGCAATTCAGATAAAAGCCTGCCTTTAGTATCATTCAGAGGTACATTTCCCTTACTGCATCTTCTCTCCTTACCTATTTTTGCTTTGTAAAATATTCTGTATATACCCATTAGACAGTTATTAAGTGTAAGGTACTATTCTGGATTCTTCCAGAAGTATAATAATATCTGATTTGTGACTGGTAGGCTTAAGGGACTTTCATGAAATGATGAAATACAATGAAAGTAAAACAGTACTATAGTCAGGAGACCCATGCTCTCATCCTGATAGCTCAGTATTAATTCTGTGGACAAGCTAGCTTCTCTCTCTGCACCTCAGCACTTCCTTTGAAAGTAAAGGGGAGGGTGCCCCATCCAGTATTTTAGATTTTAGTCAACTGTTTTATTTCTCTAGTTTCTTCCATTTTAACTACCTATGATTCTGTTGTCAAAAGCTATAAACTTATTTCTACTAAGTTCCAGTTACCTTATTAGTCTTAGGATAACAAAGATATGGTCTCCCCTCTAAGCAGCTCACACAACAGTGAAGAAAAAAAAAACAAAAGGGAAATAATTAAAATAACAAAGTAATATCATCATTGCTTATATAATATTATTTTCATCTCCATTTCATTGAGAAATATTCAAGGAGTTTAAAATCCTGCTGTTGTACACTCTCATCAGGTGGCTAATATAAATAGTAAGAGTTTAAGATTCTACAGGAGACAAAAGCTGTCATAGTGGAGCCAAATAATTTTGACTTGAGTCATAAAGCTGGACTTTGACATCAAGTTTCATTTAAGCGTAGAACAGGATTTTACTGAAAAACATGTACACTGTTATTTCTTCTGAGGTTCCTAATATTAGAGTTGCTCTAGGAAACATAACCATAAAACCTTGATGATTTCACCAGAAAAGTATAATTTGCTCAGTCTTCAGAAAGTTTTTGTTCATATTATCATAGATTATTTTACCTAATACACAGGACAAGTAAGTTTTAGTAGTCTCAGAAAAGGATTGATGACACCTGTTTTTAGCTCTCCTTCCAACTACTTCAATCAAGTGTCTTAGCCAGAACTTCCAAAAGTTTAAAATCCAAGTCATCCTCTCTCTTAATCTCCCTTCCACCACAAGCACCTCAAACTAAGTTTCTCTCCATCTACTTTCTTCTCAGATGCAATCATTATTTCTATTTTCCTCTTAGCCACACTACCTTCAGATCCTACAGGTAACTTCGGTCCCTGGTCCCTCCTTTTCAGTCCCCAGTGCTCTTTCCCTTTTGTAACTGTGGTACAAAACATAAAATTCACCATCTTAATCATTTTCATGTGTACAATGAGGCTCTGTTAAATTCATGCACAATTTCAGGCAACCAACTTTTTTGATGTTGAACTCCCAACTCTTGGAGCAACTCTCTTTGTCCTCCCCACCCACTAGCAGCTTCTGACAGCTACCTCCTCAGTTCTATTTCTATGGAGTTGACTGTTCTAAAGATACAACATATCAGTGGAATCATACAATATTAATCTTTTTATGCTTTTATTTTATTTAGTATAATCTCTTAAGATTTCATCTCTATTGTAACATGTTTCAGAATTTTCTTTCATTTTAAGGTTGAAAACATTTCACTACATGAATATACCATATTTTTGTCCATTCACCTATTAATGGACGCAGGTTGTTTGCACCTTTTAATTATTGTAAATAGTGTCACTGTGGACATGGGTGTGCAAACATCTCCTCATAATCCTGTTTTCAATTTGAGGTGTATAAACCCAGAAGTATGATTGCTGAGTCACTATTAATGGTATTTTAATTTTTTGAGGAGGCAGGATATGTTTTCTATAGTCTCAGTAACTCTTCCCTGTGCTCCTTCACTGTAGCCCCACTGTCAATCCAACTCAACTTTGTTACCTATCCTGTGCACTACTGCAAACCTTCCAACCTCTTCTCCCATTCCAACCCACAGAGCACACTACTGACAGACTAAAGTTCCTTTAACTACAGATCTAATATAATTTCTCTGGGGAAAAATGTCAGTGGTTGCTTTATCTGACCAGTGAAGCACTAACTCTTTGATCAGGTTTGCAGAATGTAACTAATCCATGATCCCAACAGAAAATGCTTAACTTATCATGTCCTCCTTCCTATACCCATGAGCTCTACCTGCTGAAACACTCTCACCTCTCAGAAAGTTTCCTTATGGGATGGTCATTGAGTAGCCAAAATGCAGCTTCGAATTCTAAGCTTCTATCAACCCATGATATCTCTCCATAGTTCATGCAACTTGCCCCCAGAAACGTATACTATATTAATTACTTCATATTAAATGTCTTTTCTGCTATTTTGAAAACCCTTAAAGACATGCACAGAGTCAGTTTTGTTTTTGCTGCTGAAACCCGAGCACTCTTTGATGCTGGACATACAACAAACAGGAAGAAATTTATTGTTAAGTGTTGAATGCTTCATATGTGCTAAATATGAATTCTGTTGCTTATATTAAACTTCAAGCTTTTAGAATTCAGTCAAGTACATAAATAGACTCTGGAGATATTCTGAGCAATGTGTATCAGGGACCTTCATTATTGAGTCTGACTGTGTTTATTGATCAAACCGAAGAGATAATGGCACATACCTTCTTCCTTGTGGCCATACAGCCTCAGCCACCACTGGAATTCATATTGGACCTTCTGCAATTAACTCTCTTTCCTTTAATTATGGTTTTTTATTTCTAAATGGTCTATGCTAAGAAATAAATTGTTATTATCTAATTAATGTAGAAGTCTCATGGAAATAGATTGAAGGAATATTCTTTAGGAGCCAGCATGTTATCATCTCAGTGAGAGGTTTATAACTTATCTCCTTTTTAATTGTTTTGTTTTATTATTGTTTTCCTGCTCTATTGGACAGAATACAATAAAAAGAATAACTACTTTTGCCAGAGAGAGACAACATAAAAAATAAACTAAAATAGGAGAGAACTCTACATGCATGGTGTGATTTTAAAGTAAAATTATAACACATAATAAAACTCAAAATGAGTTGCAGCTGTGGTTTGAAAACCTTAAATGTATCACTGAAGAGAAAATTGACTAATAAACAATCTCCCACACACTAACAAATCAGTGTACATATGCAAATAAAATTAATTCATGCCATAACAGGCTAAAAAGAAATCCATAAAATATGTACGATAATTAGCTGCCATTTTTCTTGAAGAGCAGGAAAATAGAAGCAGAGTAGGAGAAGTCCTTCTCAGCAGCAGCCAGCAGAGAGCAGGGAGAGGGATGGAATTAGCAAGCTGGGAAGAGGCGAGGGGACACTGAAACAGGAAGCGGAAGTGGCAGCAGAGTGAGCAGCCAGAGGACAGGGCTGGCCAGAGAGTGGACAGTCAGAACCACAGTGAGGAGAGGGGTGCAGGCCCAGGAGCAAAAGCATTTAGCAATCTGATCCTAAAATTCCAGATTTCTGTCTTAATCAGAGCAGAAATTTAAAGGGACCAAATTAGCCTGAACATACCTGTCTTTTGTCTCCACATGACGACAAAGCCTTAAGGTCATGCTCTGTGTTTGACTCATGCTTATACACACCAACAATATCACCTCGTATGTGTTTAAGGAATCAGTGAAATTCATACTTGGAGTCCATACTGAATGAGCTAGCAATCCAGTACTGTATATTCTGAAACGTCGTCTGGGCCCCCACATTCCCCAGTTTGCCTGGAGTAATCCCAGTTAACAAGGCCCAACATGGTTCTCCCTTCCACTCTCAAAAGTGCTCAGAATTTAAACATAAATGTTTTGACGTAAACATAAATGTTTACATAAATTAACTCTTGCTATGTACATATGTATGTATACAAATCATCTAGTTTTTGGTACTGTCAGTGTTCCCACTGCTGCGCACAATATCTGGTACCCGTAATTTAAGGGAAAGCTTTATGCTGGCTCATGGTTTCAGAGGATTTAATCCATAACAGCTGGGTCCAAGCCTGATGGAAAAACGTGGAGGAGAAAAGCTACTTAGTTAATGGTGCAGAGCAGCAGAGCATGGGACAGTCCCCAAGAGGAGGGACAAAGAGCCATGTAACACCCAAGGTCACTCCTCCGTGACCCATCTAGACACACCCAGGGATGTCTTTCACTGTGCTTCTAGGAGCCTCCAAAACAATCACACTGACAGTTAATCTTACCTATCAGAGTAACAGTCTCAGAGCTGAGTTCTAAAACGCCATAAAGTCAATTAGTTTTACTGGCCATTGTCTCTATTTCACAGAAACAGAAAACAAATGTGCATGTTAAAATTGCAAATATTGTAGCCTTGGGTCTCCTAGGTAAACAAATCTAGCTGTCATTGTCCTGACATTAGTAACCTTTTTCCTAGAAAAAAACATTTTCCAAACTTAATGAATATGTAAGGCCACAAAGTGTATAGGTACCAAATGATTTCTAGAATCAACTTCTTCCAGTATAGAAGAAAGATTACTATCTTCAGTATTCTCGACTCTAATTCATTATACATGGCAGCCATATGGAAAATTAACTCTTGCTATGTACATGTGTATGTATACATGTGCACACGGAAAGACTTTTATGCTCCCAGAAATATAAGAGAATGAGTTTTGGTTGTCTTACTTGGCAGTGACTTTGTTATTGGATTTGTAGTAAATGATAAATAAGGTGTGCATTTTAACTCTTGTTAAAGTTTTTTAATTGCTCCTCAAAGCACTTTTTCAGAGCTACTATTAGAACCAGTCACATTATTTGTAGGAATTAGAAACATCACTGGCCTAGAAGGGCCACGCAGACAGAGCTGCTCTTCTGCAAGGTTCACAGTCTGCCTCACAGACTGCCTCTCATCCATTCTCCTGTGCACACGGTGTAGAGCCCTCATTCCAAAATCACTCTCCTACTCTACGAAATATACACTCTGCATCAAGAATGCCTGTGAAATGCCGGATGTGGTGGCTCATGCCTGTAATCCCAGCACTCGGGAGGCAGAGACAGGAGGATTGCTGAGTTCGTGGCAGCTTGCCTGGGCACCATAGTGAGCTCAGGGCCAGCCTGAACTACAACGCAAGACCCTGTCTCAAAAAGCAAAAAAAAAAAAAAAAAAAAAAAAAAAAAAAAGAATGCCTGTGAAGCCAGGTGTGGTGGTTCACACCTGTAATCCCAGCACTCGGGAGGCAGAGACAGGAGGATTGCTGAGTTCGAGGCTTGCCTGGGCTACATAGTGAGCTCAGGGTCAGCCTGAACTACAAAGCGAGACCCCATCTCAAAAAAAAAAAAAAATAAGAATGCCTGTGAAGTAAATCACCATGTTTTATAATCACAGCCTTTTCATCAGCATTTTTCAAAGAGAAAAGCATTTTTCTGAGAGAGAAGTATCAACCTTCACAATGTGTGAAGAGGGTAGAGGATTCCAATTCCTAGTGTCAGAAAGTGTTTGATACCTCTAAGTTTAAAGAAACAATAACATGTATTTTAAAAATTAAATTTGAAGTTCAAATACATTGCCTTCATTTTCATCGTTTCATTCAAAAGGCCAAAAGATTTATAAAACAGACCAAAGTGAGTCCAAACATCTCTAGTTTTTAACTAGACCGCTAAGATATCACAAAATGAAAAAATTCTGTCTTGTTGAATGAATCTCGGATTCAGCTTCTTATCATTCTTAGAGGAAGTCAGTTAACATAATGGTGATGATGACTATAAATAAGAGGTTGCAGGATTCAGGAAGAAACACACATACAAGAAAGGATGCGACTCAGAATGAGGCAGAGACCTGTAGGTAAATGAGTAACATGTCACCTAGAATCCCAACAGCCACAGCAGTAACAGAGCTATGTATTCATCTTTTAAAGGGCCAAAAAGTTCCCCAAATTCTGAAAGCAAGCCTCTGTAAAAGGTAAGATTAAATCCTTTCCTGATTTATAGCCTACTTGGAGTCCATTTCTGTGCATCCAACACCAGAATGAGGAGATATACTGGTAACTTTAAATCTTACCTCGCACCATAACTGCACTATCAAAAATAAAACTGCCAGACTCATTTTGGCATAGATGTTGGAACTGGAATTGCGCTGCACAAACTGTATTTCTATATATTCAGAACTGAGGTGTCTGTTTTTTATTTCCACTATCACAACAGCTCCCAACCCTAAAAGCATAAATGTTTCAAATGATATTGTTTTATCAAAGTACCTGAAGTTTCCTAGAATATGAGAAAACTGTTCCAGATTTTAATTCAACATTTTTATTGACTGGCAACTAACCAATATCCATTGCATTTACCTGTGAGGGACTCAACAAAAGAGTGCAATCCTTAAGGAGAGTGTTTTGATGCATTATAAATAAATCACAAGGTTAACTACTTGTTTTCATCATGACATTGTCTTTTGATATCTGACTTTTTATACAATCAACCCAAAAACTGACCTAGTGAGAAAAAAATGGCCAGATCGCTCTCCAGGTTCTCACTACTAAATTTTTTTTTTTTCTTTTTGGAGACAGGGTCTCGCTTTGTAGTTCAGGCTGGCCCTGAGCTCACTATGGTGCCCAGGCAAGCCGCCGCGAACTCAGCAATCCTCCTGCCTCTGCCTCCCGAGTGCTGGGATTACAGGCGTGAGCCACCACACCCAGTACTGTGGTATGTGGTATTGATTGCTGGTGGGCGTGTCTCCACGCCCAGCATTATATGTGGTTACTGGGGATCGAACTCAGGGCCTTGCGCTTGCGAGGCAGGCGCTGGAACCACTGAGCTAACCCTCCGGCCCACTACTAAATATTTTTGTACTTTTATTTCACATTGATATTGACACTGTTGATATTGACATTTTGTGTGCAGGTGGCATTCTTAATTCTAGTACTCTGAGACTTGGCAATGTTTAAACTTTGCTTTCCTTGTCCACTTCCACACATGCCATTGGTTGGATAATTGCTGTGCCCAAATCTATTTACCCAAGTGCTCCCCCCCCCCCAAAGCAGCCCAGGTCAATGTTGAAACTTCAAATTAAAACTAAGTGCATACATTGCCTCAACCCTCATTCTGGGCACTGATTCCACTCCCTGTCATGTTAAAGACACACTCTGTGTGGCCTTGACATGTTTTGCATGAAATAGCTTCTTCAGTGACTGAAGAGAGCACATTCTCAGATGTACACGCACCAATGAAGACAGTAGTTTAACAGTTCTTTTTTAAAAAAATTTTTCTCTTTATTGGTGAAAAAAGGAACCCTTCTGGAAATGCTTTTTAAGGGGTTAGTAAAAGGAAGCCACAGCACAAAAATAAAATGAAGTATGAAGTTACAAATTTTGCCAGTAGAACTATAATCTATGAGAAATCTTGGACAGTGAGCCAGGCAAAGGAGTTAAAATTAAGAGATTGGAAACAGGGGCATGCACAAAGCACTGCCCTGGGCTTGCAACTTGCAAAATGTAGCCAAGCACATGTAACATCTGTCTGGGCTTACTGTCAGATAAAGGCCCCCATGTTCTATGCTCACTGCAGCACGTTATGCACAGTCCCTGGCGAGGTGAAACCCCTTATCAAGAGACAGGTAAAATAAGCAAAAGATATAAAATCATAATTTATGACTTTCATTTCCTCATCATAAAATATCAGTATGAGTATGTAAAACTAAAATATGACCCACAGAGCAAAAGTCAATTTTTAAACCTAATTTTCATTGAAAACAATGTGTGTGTGTATATACACATAAATATATATATATATATATTTGGTTGATCACTAAAGCAAAATCTCCTGCAGGGAACAGAGTATTAACAGGTGCCAGTGTGTGCACTGCATGACTGAATGAAGCCTTGAATAACCTTTTCTGAAATCTAGAACAGTTGGTACATACTCACAAATGGTGAGAACAAATAAACAGTGCCACACACAGAGCACATCTCTCCTGAACAGAGGGGCTTAAGATTCAACAGGGCAGTTCATATAATCCCACAATGGCCCTATGAGATGTGCCAATGATTAGCCCTGTTTTTCAGATCAGATCACTGCGGCTGAAATAGGCTGTTGCCTCACTATATCATACAGCTACTAAGGGTAGAGCTCTTGTCTCTCTAATGCAGAGCCTGAGGTTTTCTCCAAAACCTAAAAACTAAAAGTGAACACTGAGAAAAAAGTCATGCAGCATGTGCTTGAAAATCTAGGTTTTTGCTTGTCATTCTTCATCATTTGCTTGCCATTTTATTGAAATCTGTTTTCCAAAGAGAGTTGATACAAGTTCCTCAAGGTAAGAGACACAAACATACACAATGTAGATTTCTATATAACCACTGCTATTAGCTTCCAGGGTGGTTTGATTAGAAGCAAAGTTGGTGAGAACACAGATTAGCATAGGGTGCTCGTGGACAGTGAGTCATGGCAAATGACATAAGCTTTCTTAGTGTCCATTTCAGTACAACAGAGTGAAGGCTGAAGACACTAAAACCCAGAGCTGGGAGCCAATCCACCAGGGTTTGAATACAAATGAGTTCAAATTCATGCCAATATGTTAGCTTTTCTGGTAGCGATTTTCTTTTCTATACAAAGGGAATGGAAGCCATGATGGTAAACATCTATAATCCCAGCACTGTGGGAGACAGAAGCTGGAGGATTGCAAGTTTAAGCCTATGCTGCGCAACTTGGTAAGACTCTATCTATGGATAAGAAAAAAAAAAGTAGAAATAGAAAAGGGATGTAGAGTGCCGGGCGTGGTGGCTCACACCTGTAATCCCAGCCCTCGGGAGGCAGAGACAGGAGGATTGCTGAGTTAGAGGCTTGCCTGGGCTACATAGTGAGCTCAGGGCCAGCCTGAAATACAAAGCAAGACCCTGTCTCAAAAAAAAAAAAAAATAGAGAAGAAGAAGAAAGAAAGGGGATGTCGCTCAATGAGAAGTCCCTATTTCAACCCTCAGTACTAAAAAGGGGAAAAATAATCATAGTGTTTTTCTTAAAGAGTCATCAACAAGCAAATGCTATAAGTATCTTGCATAGTCTTAGCATGTAGGCACTCAAAGGAAGAGTTTAATAGTAGGAGATACTGTGTATAAAATCATCTGAGGAAAAGAAGGCTTTTAAATACATATATTCACTTCTTCAAAAGCAAATGCTCAAGCTTCAAAAGTTCAATCCAAGGAATACTTCTGAGGTGCTGAAATATTACACTAGTATTTTCCAAGATCCTAGTAAGGCCAGCAGAAGCAGAATGGGTATAGTAGAAGGGCTTTGCATGATGACAATGATGCTGATGGAGAATTAAGGCACTTATTCAGTGTTCCTTTGGAAGAAGGGGGTGGGGAATTATTAAGAACAAAGGATTACCAGGGTCAGAGGGTTAGCTCAGTGGTTCTGGCGCCTGCCTCGCAAGTGCAAGGTCCTGAGTTCGATCCCGTTAACCACATACAATGCTGGGCGTGGTGACTCACGCCCACCAGCAATCAACACCACATACCACAATGCTGGGTGTGGTGGCTCACGCCTGTGGTCCCAGCACTCGGGAGGCAGAGACAAGAGGATTGCTGAGTTCGTGGCGGCTTGCCTGGGCACCATAGTGAGCTCAGGGCCAGCCTGAACTACAAAGGGAGACCCTGTCTCAAAAAAAGAAAAAAAAAGAACAAAGGATTACCAGATTAGTTGGTTCCTAGAAAGAGAAAGCTCCGGGCAGTTCCTGAGCAAGGAGAAAAGTATAGAAAACCAAGCTAACAAAAAGTCAGTTTTATCAGAAGCCAGTAAATCAACAAAACATAAATGTGTGGGTTAGATTTGCTGTCACGTTCTGGGGTTTCTCAGAGAGTTTGTTTTATTAGGATGAGGATGAATAATCTTTGATGAAACTAAGGTTTATTAACAATCTGCACCAAACCCATGAAAGCATATCTGAAAGATTATAAGGCCTGCTTCCTAGCCAGAATATCTTCTTTGACTGTGATTTTGTTTATTTTTAAACTAGGAGTGCTTTTTTAAATGAATAATGTGTCATTTATTATCTCTAAAGCTCATGTATTGTATAAGCAACCAGTAATCTGTTATCTCTCCTTCATTAGTCTCTTAATTGTATTCTCTAACTGTGGAGACTTTGACATTGAACTATATTGGAAACCATTAAGTATGTCTAAACATCACAGCCAATGAGGTTAATTCCATTTTTAGGAGATTGGTTTGGACAGCCAAAGACACAAAACAGCCTAGCAGCATATTTGATGTCACTAACCTTAGTTAGAGATAAGGGGATCTAATACATTTCGTTAAGCATAATTGAAATAGAAAACCTACAATGAAAAACATAACAGGAAACATTGTATAAATTGACTTTCTGGGAGTATATTCTTCCTCAGTGCACACAGTCTGCTCCCATTAATTTTAATGGGCATAACTTGTTCATATCAGCTGAAGGATTTCACCTGTATCTGTGTAAAAATGGCTACATAAAGACGCTTATGAAGAAAAATGGAGTTGCTGCCAAAGAGACCCTGGATAATAAATTATATTTAGAGTTAGTTAAATATAAGTCCTCATTTAGAATAAATGAAGAATTTTCAAACTAAGTAAATCAGTTTTTGAAAAACAAAGCACCTAAGAAAATAATGTTCAGGTCAGGTCCAATGTATCCTGGACTGCTTTTCCATTCAAAAGCCAGTTGTCCCACCAATTTGAATTGTGAGTTTGTGGTAGAAATTGTGTCACTCCTCAGCACTGCACATACAGTGTGAGTCTACTGCACACATGGCACTCTGTAGCTTCTTGTGAATTAAAATGGACCATCCAGTGTTCTTTCCAAATGCTCACACCTCCTTGGTTCACATTAACCCCTCCAGTTGGAATATCCCCTCGCATGCCCAAACCCAATCTTAGGCTTTAGGTCCCCAGAAAACCCACAAAAACTTTGTCAAATGTTAGGAAATTTTTCCTGGTCTTCCCAAGATAATATCGGTGAATCAGCACAGTTGCACAGTCTTGTATATTCTTTAACATTATTGAAAACCCCCAAAAGATTTTATTTATATTAATCTTCCCTATCAAATGCCATAAATTCCAATTAGAAAATTTAAATATTTGTTATTTCATTGAAATAACAATAAACTCATTGCATATTAGTACAAATAAAACATTTTAATCTTTAAAACTGTGGATCACCCACCAAATAGTGAATTGGGTGGCATTTAACATATTATAAATCTTTTTAATGTTTGAATTAATAAAAAAGAGATAATATCTGACCAATATCTACTTCTACAGTCAATATACTGCCAAATATCATTTTGATTGAAACATCTAAAGAAAAATTCACTTTATATAACATGTACTTGCAAAAGCAAGAAGTATTTTGAGAGCCTTTTCAGTAACTGTGAGTACTCTTCTGTATGATGCCAAAATTCTATAAATGTTAGTTCCTACATGTCTGTTGCAATGTGATATCTGAAATTATTAATATAATTTTTAACTTCAAATTATTGTTGTGTTTTGTACTTTGAAAATCTATGCATGATTTTATATATTATGAGTCAATAATTTTTCTAATTCTTCAGATGATTCCAATATGTAATTAAGTCTGAGAGTTATTGCTCTAAAATTTATAGTTAGAGCCAGGAAAATTGAAATATATTTATCTTCCTTCCTTCTACTAACCCTAGCTGTGGTAATACCCCCTCCCTCCTATTATGGATGTAAAACAGGAAGAAGTTGAAGATTAGGGAGGAAAAAAAGGGGAAGTAAGGTAAAAAGTCAGCAGATGCATTACAAGTATCTATTACTTTGTGAACATTTATTGCTTTAACTACATAAATATAACTTTTTTGAACTATATGAGATTATATTCCTGTGCTTCTTTATCACCAAAATACTTCAATGTATGTCTCTCAAAAAGAAAGGATATGTATCAGTAAAGTAGTCAAAATCCCAGCCAAATACCAAAAGCTAGCAAAGATGTGAACAAAAGGATGTTCCAGTCATTGCTAATGGTACTACAAAATGCACAGGCCACTTTGGAAGACCTAATTTCTTACAAAACTGAACATACTCTTATCGTGTAATCCAGTAGTAATAATTCTTGACATTTGTCTCAGTGTCAGAAATTTATGTCCTCATAAAAACCTGGAAATGAATGTCTACAGTAATTAATTCATAATTGCAAAACTAGGAAGCAATAAAGATGTCTTTTAGCAAGTGAATGGATAAACTCAGTACATTGTGATATTTCTTAACATGTAAACAAAAAGGCACAGAAAGACATAGAAGAAACTTAAATCTATATTGCTACATAAAAGAAGACCACCTGAAATTCTACATATTATATGATTCCAGCTATTCAGCATCCTGAAAAAGGCCAATTTATGGAGAAAGTAAAAACCAGGGATTAAAGAGGAGAGAGGGTCAGAAATATCAGAGTTTGAGGCTGTTTGGGGCAATTCACCTTAAGTGGTTGTGGTTACTCTTTGTTCTATTTCTTTACTATTAATGTTGCTGTACATCTTTTTTCTAATCAACTTTGCACTGTTGACTGGTATGAATATGGACAAAAACAAACAAAACCAAAATTACAGTATTTCTGGTGCCAACTCCATTCCATTTACTTCTTTTTGTTCACTTTCTGTTGCCTTTAGTAGTTACTTTTTTTTTTTTTTAGACAGGGTCTCGCTTTGTAGTTCAGGCTGGCCCTGAGCTCACTATGTAGTCTAGGCTAACCTCGAACTCAGCAATCCTCCTGACTGCTGGGATTACAGGTGTGAGCCACCACACCCAGCACTGTGGTATGTGGTACTGATTGCCAGTGGGCATGAGTCACTATGCTCAGCATTGTTGTATGTGGTTACCAGGATCGAACTCAGGACCTTGTGCTTGTGAAGCAGGCACCAGAACCACTGAGCTAAATCTCCGGCCACTTGTACTATGTTTTTATCTCCAAAATGAAGAGATCCTGGCCACATGAAGCTTAGAATGAAAGGTCACTATCATCTTATATAACTAGATGCCTGAAAGATAGGTCAGTTCTATGAACGGGTAGTCCAGTAACTCACAAAAACAATCAGTTCCTTCCATTTTGGGCTGTGTTATTCCAAGTTCTTCAGTATCCTCATTCTTACCATAGGTGGATTCCCTCTTAGTGGTAAGATATTACTTTCAAGTACTCCACAAGGCATTAAACAGGTCCACTTTGCCTTTTGTTTTTCTTTATTGATAATTCCTCAAGATTCTCAGTAGATTTACATTTGTGTTTTATTACCTAGAACTTTGTAAACTGAACATGGTTGGATCAATCACCCAGGAAATGAATCTGACCACTCCTGATAACAAGGAACAGAAATTCTCATTCACTGCTGGTGAAAATTCACAATGAAAAAGTCATTTCGGAAGGCAGTTTGGCAGTTTCTTACTCCATCTATTCTTATCACACAATCCAGTAATTGCACTCTGTGATATCAGGCAATCAAAAGTAACTTCCTAGGCTGAGGAACAGCCAGTTTTCCTTGAAAAAGATTCACATTGGGTGAGGGTGAGTAAAAATCAAGAAATGGCTGTTGATAAAACTGCAAGTGCCTGACACCTCTTGATTTTCTTTTGTTGAGTCTTCCTCTATTATCAGCCTCCTTTATTTGAAGAAAGAAATAAATTAGAGCCAATAAGTTAACATATAAACATATAGAACGATGAAGAGCATAAACACTTAGCTCTGCTTTAAAGATACTGCTCTTTAACCCATTGGAAACTTTCTTGCATCATGCTTTAAAGAACTTTATAGTTTTTCATTTGAAGAACATCATTGTAATAATAAGTGTAAGTTGTGCTACACTCACTAATAATGTTAAAATTCATGCACCCTTTTAACTGGTTTGGATTTGCTTTTCAGATACAGATGATAACACTTAAGATTTATTGACTGACATCTGGTTAATTAAATGTCTATTTCCTCCCGCCTGTTAAAGGCATCATAAGACAACACTGGAAGAATAATTAGAGCGAAGCTAAAGAGCAGCACTAACCTTGAAACTTTAATTAAAACTAAAACAAAAGCAATACCCTGAGAGGATTGTCTGCCTTTGTCTGGCACCTGTCTGTATGTTTGAACCTTTATTGTGGAAATCTCTATTTTGTTTTTCTTTATTTTCTAAAACCGAAAGTTCCTTAGACATCTCTTTTGCAAATTTTACCATATTTGGCCTTCAAGAAAGCTTACTGCTACAAAGACAGTGAGACACTGTACTTTCTACCCACCTCAACACAGGAGCTCTACCTGATATTCAAATCCCTGCAACACAAGGAAAGGAGAAGTAACAGGGATCGAGAGAGAGAGGCTGCCTTGCCCAACAACAGCTGTGAGGCAGTGGCTTTAGGCCAATAGGCATGGCTGAATCAGTTAAAGCAGTTATAATCATAAACTTTGTGCTTTATTCAAAGAGAAAAAGGTCCTCCTTGCTTTTCCCAAAGGCCTGCAGGTCAGTTATAGGAAGCCTAACCTCAATGATTGGTGTGTATTCTAAACACTGTCTTTGTCTTGGAGTAAAAGGAAAAGTAGTTTTAAAGGGATTACCAACAAGGACTGCACACCACATAAGACGGACTACTGGGACTGTTGCAAACTGGCATTGCAGAGCCGGCTCAGCAATGTGATCTCTCATGTTCTTTCTTTCTCTCTCCCTCTCTTTCCCTCCCTCTCTCCCTCTCTCTCCCTCTCTTTCCCTCTCTCTCTCTCTCTCCCTGTTCCCTCATTTCTTTATTTCCCTTTCTTTCCCTGCACCCTTTCCTCTTCTCTACTAGTCTCCCTTTTACTTTTATCATCTTTGTTTTTAAATTTTTTATTGATTTTTAAAAAAAATTCCTCAGACAAGAGAAAACATAATATTTGACATTCTAAGCCTGGTTTATTTCACTCAGCAGTTCCATTATTTACCATCTGCACATGACATGATTTCATTATTATTTATGGCTGAATAATATTCCCCTGTGTATATATGCCATGATTTTTAAATTTGTTCATCTGTTCACAGGCATTTAGCTAATTTTAGCTTAGCTAATGTGAAGTGCATTGAAATAAACATAGATATATGCATGTATCTCTATATTAGGCTAATTTTAATTCTTTAATATTTTACAAAGAGTGGTATATCTGGATCAAATGGAAACTCTACTTTCAGTTTTTTGAGAAATTTTTATATCAAACTTCACAATGGATGTACTAATTTACATTCCTACCATGTGTAGAAGAGTTCTTTGTTCCCTACATGTTCTGCTTTTATTGCTTTGGAAGGATTGGGTTTTTTTTTATATTCTTGATGATAGCTATTCTGACTAGGCTGAGATGGAATTTTGTTGTACTTTTAATTTGCATAGTCCTGATGGCTAAAGATGCAGAATATTTTTCTTATGCTTACTGGCTATTCTGTCTTTGGCATACTTCTGTCTTTGAGGGATGTCTGTCCAATGCACTTGCCCATTTAAAGACTGGGCTATCTCACTGTTTGGTGTTAATTTTTTTTAGTTCTTAATATATTATAGGTTTTAATCTTCTGTCAGAAGAATAGCTGGTTAAGATTGTCTGTTGTGGAGGCTGCCTCTTTACTCTGCTGGCTGTTTCCTTTGCTGTGCAGAAAGCTTTTAATATGATGTAGTTCCATCTGTGGATTCTTGCTTGTATTTCCTGTGCTATTGGGGTTCTACTCAGAAAGTTTTTGTGTTTGTAGTTTCAATTGTTTCCCACGTTCTCTAGTACCAGGTTCAAAGTAGTTTCTAAAATATGAGGTAGGTCTTCTGACTACGTTGTCGATAAATTTTAACTGATTTTTGTAGAGGATAAGAGATAGAGAACTAACTTCAATCTTCTACATATGGATATCCAGTTTTTCCCAACACTCTCTAGTAAAAATGATGTCTTCTCTTCATCCTATGCTTTTGGCCCTTTTTCAAGAATAAATGGTTGTAATTCCATGGTTGCGTTTCTGTGTCCTCTATTCTATTCTATTGGTCTATGTGTCTGTTTCTGTGCCAGTACCATTCAGCTCTGTTACTCTGACTTTGTAAGATAAAATCACATGATCACTTCAACAAGCTCAGAAAATGTGTTCAACAAAATTCAGCATCACTTCATATTAAAACCCTGGAAGAAAGTAAGTATAGACAGGTATCTCACTTCAATGAAATCAGGACTAACTGTAACAAACCTATAGCCAACATCACATAAAATGAGAAAAAACTGAAAGTATCTCTACAATCAGGAATGAGACAAAGCTCTGCACCCTTACCACTTCTGTTTGATACAGTACTTAAAATTTTAGCTAGAACAATTAGGTAGAAGAAAGAAATAAAAATAACAAAATATAAGACAAAGTCAAATTATCCATATTTATGACATGATCCTTAAAAGATGCCAAACTCCATCACAAGATTTTTAGATAAAAAAAAAAATCAACAAAATGGCAGGATACAAAATCCAGGAAGAGAAATCAATAGTTTTTCTACATATCGATAACAACCTCACTGAGAATCCCTAAGATTAGTGTAAGGAAGCAAAAGACCCAGAATAATCAAATCAATCCTAAGCAGAAAGATCAGTGCTGGAGGTTCTACAATGATGCCCTCATTTCCCAGGTACATGGTAACAAGCATATCTGTTACTCTCTTTTAGTCTCATTTTACCCACCATAAAAAAATAATAATTATAGGAATTGGGCCTACCCATTTATTGTGTGGATTAAATGGGGAAACATATGCTGAATATCTGCTTCCTAGTTATAGCCTCTATCATTATTTTTTCTTCTATCTAGTCAAGACTGACATAGTATAGAAAGTGTTTCCAATCCACCTATCATCATAAAAAAATCACTTGCACTGTTTTCTTTATATTAATATCAAAGTAATAAAAATGTACCCCCAAGAATCAGTGACACTTGTGTAATTGTTTTATTTTAAGTAAACAGTCAAGCACTGGCCTGCAGATAAAAAGATTGGCCTTGAAAAGTACCCTGGGCTTATTGACTATCACTTAATTTTTCAATGTCCTAAGAAAATTGGTGACATAATCCAGATCATAATATTTTTTAATTGAATTCTTTATTGGTACAATTTATATACATCTCAAAATCACATATAACATTGAGAAATTTGTACCAGTATATGCCACAAGTTAATTCTCATTTTTACCCATATCCCTATCCACTCCCCCCTCCTCCCCCCTTTATACATGCTCTTTTATTTTCTTTCTGTATCATATTTATCCAGATCGTAATATTTACAAAGACAAGGAATGCCTTCTCCATGTCATGTATTAATAAAATGATGGATGTATGGATATGTTTGGCAGAAAAGAAAGTTCAATTCTTTAAGACATCAACTCAAATACTTTGTGTTTACCCATACATATGTCTAAATCCCATTTACTTAAATTCTGTTTTTTTCTTCAAAATTCCTACCATCCTCACCACCACTACAAAGCCTTTCCTGATCCTGTCAGCTCAGGGCTCCATCTTTCTTCAGTTCCCACAAGACATACTTATGTGTCCCTACTCTCATCAGGCCATGCTTAGTGTTGTTCCTTCTGCTCTTGTCCTGGCTCTCCTATACTCCTCCAGCAGACAGCTCCTCATGGAGCTGCTTTTATTTTATGAGTAATTATTGTCCTATGAGAGCGGGAAGTGGCTGTGCTCATGATAACTGGTGCCACACTCAGCATAACATGCTCCACAGAGTGAACACACCATCAGGAATGAATGAATTAAAGTGGATTCAGTTACAATGAGTTGCTTTTAATGGAAAATACTTCCTGTCCTGAGGATTCACTGTGCTGCTAATAAGTTTCTAGGATACTAAAATTTCTTTTACCTTAGGAATGAAACTACAACAACAGAATATCCATTAGAGTTAGGAGATAAAATAGGTGAATAAATTATTAACAAAACACTTCAAGGAACCATTTTATTCCAGAATTTCCAAAAAATAAATTTTAGATCTCGTGTTTCTCTTAGTGAATCCAGTTAAAATAATATTGTTTATATAATATAAATCATTATGTAACTATATTTTTAAGTATTTAGTAAAATAATAAGGAACATTATATTATTTTTTTTTTTGTCTTGGAACCTTAAACAGAAATTTCACTACTGAGGACAAAGCAATAAAATCTATTTTTGTACTTACCCAATTTGACAGATTCATGACACATCAACAAGACATATTTTATAATCTCTTTTTATAACAAAAATGAACTTTATCTTTTAAAAGATTCAGTTTTTAATATCTGGAAAGAGTATATGAGTATTTTTATTTTTATAATTTTTTTCTCTCTTCCTCAAGGTGATTACTGTAAGGTCAGTAATAGCTACACAATTACTGGGCTTGAGAATTGCACAGTTTTAACTGATGTCAGTCAGTTCTAAGTTGTTCACATTCACGCCTCCTGTGAAGACAGCTTATTTCATAAATCTTGCCTAACAAGCTATGGGATAGGATTCAACAGTATAGAAAATAATCCAGCAATATAGCACAAACAAAATAGACTTCCTAGATCTTTCTACATGCTTTCAGTTTTTCCATTTCATCCATTGTGCGCTATTATCTAATTTAACTCACCCGATCCCAAGCGCAGTTTCTTTCCCAAATTCCCTCTGTAGTGGTATTCGAGTTTCCAAGCCAAGTTTCTCTACCACCACCCAATCGAAAAAATGAACAGTATGTATTTCCCCAGCAGAAATGCATGTTGATAAATGACTACCAGACAGAGGTGGGAACAGAACTGGAGATAGCTTCAAGATCCTTTTTTTTTTTTGAGACAGGGTCTCACTTTGTAGTTCAGGCTGGCTCTGAGCTCACTATGTAGCCCAGGCAAACCTCGAACTCAGCAATCCTCCTGTCTCTGCCTCCCGAGTGCTGGGATTACAGGCGTGAGCCACCATGCTTGGCTCAAGATCCTTCTTGAAAGTTAATGTTGTCACTTAAAATTTGCCATTTGCTTAACAACCTGGAAATAACTAGCTACTCACTTTGATGAAATGGTCTCTAATTGCAGCAATAAGTGAGGTGTATTTTCCATGGAAGTTTTGTGAAATTATTTTGTAACATCTGGTCTCATCTTACACTCCATGTTATCCCCATATTTTATAGTGATGGTGAATTTTAGAGGTCTTCTTTGGTCTTTCCTCCATGGCTTCCTCGTGTTTGTTAACATTAGCTCTCCATCTCTACACACTAAAAACAGCATCACACCCTCACTTCTGGTATAGTTACAGAAGTCAGAGCAAAGCTCACATTGGCAAATATATCAGTGTTTCCAGAAGCACCAAAGGCCTTTCCAAAAGCACATTATTTTAGTTACTTCTATCTAATTATAAAGGAAAATTTTTATAACATGTTTGCATTAGCATTTTTCAAAAAACCCCTGAAATTTATTTTACTCCAGAAAGGCATTAAGTTGCTTCTGCATTCAAACAACTCTTAATGCAATAGTGCAGTATATCCCAAACTTATGCTATTTCATTTACTAAATACCATTCACCTTGGCTTTTGTTAATCCCAAAGTGTAAAATCTCATTTGTACAACTTTACAAAATATCCTTTAATAAAAATCTTTTTAGCAACCAGGTAATGAGGAAAATTAAGATTCTCATGGGGTTTTTATTTCATTCAAAAACAATTTGTGGCCTTGAAATGTTGAATGACTAAAGTCTATATTTACCTGTTTAATCACTTGCCTCCCTAAATCCTCTAGACCTTATACTCCTAATTAGCATTCATTACCTCCCAGGTGTGCACAGATGTGTTATCTGCTAATGCATTCTTGTCTGTTTCAATAAAAGAAAACATGCTGAGAGATTTATTTTGCAATGTGGACGATTATGCTTTGTTGCCTACATCTTTATTTAGAAAGACCTAGGAAGTTTCCCCCCTGAAATTAAGCCCCATATTTTTCTTGAATCTGTGAAAACTGTTATAAATAAGACTAAGAAGATCAGAAAATTTTACACTGGAATTGGGCAAATGTGTAAAGCGGTGGTAGGTAGATCCAGGTTGCTCACTGTGCAGAGGTTATAGGTGAGCAAGTTGCAAACTAGGATGACCCACGTGGATTATGGCTAGAAATACCAGATGAATCCATGTTTTACTTTCAAAAGATATCAGTGGAGACAAAAGTGATTGTATATATATGTGGGAACATATGGATTAGTGTATAAGCATTTATTTTCTAGTTCTACTCATTAAGACAGTTTAGAAGCAACAATATTCCAGGTGCGATAAATAAACTCACTGCCCAGATTTTGGTTTGTAATATCATTCTCCAGTCTAGGGAATCAGAGTTCCTTGGAGAAATGGCTTCTTAGAGCCGAGCAGGAAATGGGCAGGGAGAGCCTGAAGCATCAAGAAGTGCAAGAGCAGTTTGTGTCTCTAACCCCAGCAGTATCACACATTGCTGTTTGTTGGGTGTAAGGACACTTGGGCTCGTACAGACTGCGGCACTGTAAAAACCGCTGTGCAAGCAAGCCATGCTAAAAGATATTCGTAGACAATGGGGAGAAGTAAATCATCTATGACTTATAAACTTTTTGTTCAAACATTAAAAGCTCTTATCGTCAATTTCAAATGACTAGGAAAATGAAAACATTTATTTAGTATACAATAACAACATATTAGAAAAATTGAATTTTCTTTCTTTATAAAAAATGTTAAGAATAGTTAAAGTCGTGTTTGCCATCCTTTCGTCCCATCATTTATATTATGTAATGCACTGTTTTTCTGTGCCTTGACAAATTGTCATAATCCTTCAAAATTCTGCATTATACTCAAGCATTTTTATCCTTGACATTTTATCTTTGCAGCACGGATTAAAACAAATACTAGGAAATTTTTCTAAGAACTTCCTTAATGTGAATTTTTTGCTAATGTCACACTTTCAGGAACATCTTTATCCACTCACTTATGTCAATAGAATAACCTTTACTTCTTCTCTGGTTGCATTTCTAAGAGTCTCAAATGACAGCACATGTCAGTATTCTCATAGTCTACTGTTTCTTCTATACTTCTGTTCATGTTAGATTTTAATTTCAGTTCCAGCATTATACCTTTATTTCTTTGTGCGGTTTAATTTTTGTGGACCAATTTCCTCTTTGGTTATCTATTTTCATAAAATGTCATATGATTATAACTGGACAACATGAACACAACTACATACTTTACTATCTGTCCATGAGGTGAATAACGGTCATATTAATCAATCATTAAAAATTCTCTAAAGGCCTGGCGTGGTGGCTCACGCCTATAATCCCAGCAATCCAGAGGCAGAGACAGGAGAATTGCTGAGTTCGAGGCTTGCCTGGGCTACATAGTGAGCTCAGGGCCAGCCTGAACTACAAAGCCAGACCCTGTCTCAAAAAAAAAAAAATGCTCTAAAGGGCCAGAGATTTAACTCAGGGGTTTTGGCCCCAGCCTAGCAAGCACAGGGTCCCTGGTTTGATCCCCAGGAACCACATACAATACTGGGCATCGTGACTCATGCCCACCAGCAATCAGTACTACATAGCAGTTGGGCCTGGTAGCTCACACTTGTAATCTCAGCACTCAGAAGGCAGAGGCAGGAGCATTGCTGAGTTTGAGGCTTGCCTGGGCTACATAGTAATCTCAGGGCCAGTTTGAACTACAAAGTGAGATGTTATATCAAAAAAAAAAAAAAGCTCTAAAAAAACTTAACCATCTTTTCTCTGGTGTGAGAACCTGTAGATGTAAATGAGTTCTAGAATGTATGATAGATTTTATGAAATAGGAAATATGCAAAGGGAAAGTGGTAGGAAAAGTAATGCGGAGAAAGAATATGATTTAAAAAGAAAAAACATCACATGTATATAGGGGGTGGGGGTTTTAGGATGGGTAGTGATATGGGTAAAAATGAGAATTAACTCGTGTCATATACTGGTACAAATTTCCTAATGAGTGTGATTTAAGCAGTATATAAAATGTACCAATAAAGAATTCAATTTTTTTTAAAAGCCAACCATGATATACATCAGCTACTGATGTAGTGATTTGTGAGCTGAAAGGCTGGCTGTAAAGGTTTATACTTCAAGCATTTACACACAGTTAATAAATTGAACTAGAAACTGAGATGTGGCCTTGTTGAAGGCCCAGTACTTTTTAACTAATAACTGAAATTCACATCCCACAGAACTGTGTAAAGCAAGGGCTGCCTGTAGTGTAAATTCACTACAAGCAATGACAGCACAGTGACTGTAAAATGAATACACAGAACTCGAGTTACTCCCATTTTGTCATTCTATGTGGACACTCAGTATTTTGAGTTGTGTTTAATATTTCAAACAGGGAAGAGAAGGCAAACTGTGAGGTGTTAAATTCAGACATGAAATCTTTTCTTGAATTTGAATAACGTCTATAAAATTGAAACTGTTATTTTTCAAGTATTCATTTTTTAAAGATAATATTTATTATATTATTACTGAAGTAATTTTTTTTAGTTTTTTGAGACAGGATCTCACTTTGTAGTTCACACTGGCACTGAGCTCAACATGTAGCCCAGGCTAGACTTGAACTTGAGGCAATCTTCCTGTCTCTGCCTCCAGAGCAATGGGATTACAGGCATGAGCCACCATTCCCAGCACTGTGGTATATGGTACCAGGGATTAAACTCAAGACTTTGTGCTTGTCAGGCAGACACCAGAACCAATGAGCTAAATTCCTGGTCCTGAAAATAATTTTGTCATAGAAGACGTAGGCACTCTGCTATGCATACTGTTTATTGTAGCAAATTCACAATAGCCAAGTTATAGAACCAACCTAAGTGTCCAATGACTGTTAAATGGATAAAGAAAATGTGATCTATATAAACAATGTAATACTCTTCAGGCATAAAAAATAAAATTCTATCACTTACAGCAACATGAATGGAACTTGTTGACACTTTAAATGAAATAAGTCAGGCTTCAAAGACAAATATTGTATATTCTCAATTTTACTTGGAAGCTAAAAATTTGTTATTATAAAACTAGAGAGTACAATACTGGTTACCAGAGATAGGGAAGAATGTTGGGGGAAAGAGATAGAAAGAGGATGGTTAATAGGGAAAAGGGAGCAGTTTCATAGAAGGAATAACTTTTAATGCTCTACAACACAAGAGGGTAAGTATGGTTGACAATTAATGATACACTAAAAAATAGCTAATAGGAAAAATTTGGGAAGTGTTCAGCACTCACAAAACTATGAGATACGTAAGTGATAGATAAGACAATTACCATGACCTGATTATATAAAGGCAATGAACAGTCACACTGTACCCATAAGCATGTGCAATTACTATCTGCCAGTTCAAAATAAACGTACTTTTAAATAATGCATTCTGTCCATTAAATGTATCAGGCATGCAACTAGATATTTTTAAAGGTGTACCTGATCTTGTTATTCCCCTAATCAACATTTTCATTATACTCTCTATTAGTAATTCTTAGCCAGTATCTCCAGTGAAACTTTGGAAAGCACAGATTCCCAGCATCAAACACATAGCTTCCAATGCAGCAAGGCTAGCCCAGGGAATAGGAAATGGTTTTTAAAGCCCATAGTGATACAGGTTCACTGATCCACATGAAGAATTCTAAATTCCTTAGCGTGGAAAGAAGGTCCCTTAAGCTACCTCTGCAGCTACCTCTGCAGCCTCATCTACTGTCGATTTCTTCCCCACGCTTTCTAACTTACTAGTCCTCAGAGATACCAAAGTAGCCATGTCTGCACGTGTTGTTCCAATGTCATGGATGGCTTCCGTTTGCCCACCCTACCCCTCCATCTGCTTGTAAACCCCTCACTCATGCTGCAGAGTCAGCTCAAGACTCTTTTCTTAGGATCCTTTCTCTTGGCCTTCTCTGGTCCCTGTCGGTACCCTATAGCAATTCTGTTATCATACTACAATAACTGCAGAGTTCTGGAGCAGATTTTTGAAAGAGAACCACAACTACATCCATGTATTTCCAGTATTTACTAGCTTTTTAAAAATAGATCTGAAAGGGGTGCTTTTTACTACAGGAAACAGAAACCCAGACTAAACAAAGTGAGGTTTGTAATTCTCATCTATCTCAAGGGAAGTAGCCAATCATGGGTTAAATAGGTCAACAATTTCCAGTCTGTCGTTCCTGTTACTTCTGCATTTTTCCTTCTACCTAGGGCCTCGACGTTTGCAAAGCTGCGACCTAGGGCCTTGAGAGTTGCAAGTTCTGTACAGGAATTTCACAGGAACGAGGCAGAAGACTGCACAGGACCTTTAATAAAGAAAGCAAAATTTTACAGAAATCCTCCAAGAAATTTCCAGGTTTAAGGAAGCCAATGACAGGAGGGTAATATGAAATAGAAGCAGCACTGCAGGCCTGGAATCAGGAGTCCTGGATTCTTTGGTCAACCCCATCTGTAGCAAACTTTGGAGCTTTAGTAAAAAGCCACAGGATCTCTATAAATCTGAGCATCTTTATCTGCAAAGTGAGAGTGGAATTTGATCTCTTTTGTAGTCCATTTCCATTTCCAACATCAATTCCTTAGGTTTAGATGCCTAAGTGTAAATTAATCAAATCTTATCTATTAATTGTATTAATCTATTAAATGTAATATCCCTATGAAAAGAGAAGAAGAATCCAATTATAAACATAATCTCGAAAGCAGTGTCAGGTAAGTGCTAATTCCAACTTCAGAGAAAGCAATACTAATAATATTAATTTTGATAAAAACTATAACATATTTATGCCTAATCACATTCAGTACTGTTTCCATGTAAGCACTATCTCATTTAACATTCACTACCCTAGAAAATAGGTTTCATTATCATTCCTATTTTACATATGAAGAAACAGAAGTATAGAATGTTTAACTGCTCAAGATCATGTATAATTGATGACAAATCTACATCTAAACCCAGACAAACTGTGTAATCAGGCCCCCAATTAAGTGGGGTGGCTGTCACTGAGGAAACTTGAAAACCTCCCGAAGTGAAAAGAGCTTACTTATCCTTACTGCTATACCATGAACTAAATTTCCAATGCAATGTTTCTCCCTGTTGACAGACACACTAGAATGGGGACAGCATCTTTTAGTGTTTAACGGGGTTTGTTAACCTGGCTAGAGTTCAAAGATACAGCTGAGGCCTGAGAAAAAGACTGAGCTAGCAGGAAGGAATAAAATTGCGATCAAGAGGCCAGCACCATATTCAGAAAGATGCTTCACATGGCAGCCACTGAGAGCCAGGGGTAAACAAGAAGTGTCATTATTGTTTATCAACAAAGTCAAATGTGCAGCATGATTGGCTTTCAAATCTAGATAGGGCATACTAAACCTTTTACACTGTAGTACTTTCCACATTCAGTTGAGTAGACATATATCTTTTAATCGAACCTTATTGTCACATGCAATATATCTAAAAATTATGCACATTTTGAAAATTAAGCATAGACTGATAGGAAGGAAGGAAGGTAGGAAGCAAGGAAGGAAGGAAGGTAGGAAGTGCAGTGTCTGAAAGGAGAAATCCATTTGATGAAGAAGTATGTAAAATAAGAAGGAAGAAAGGAGAAAGGGAGGGAGGGAGGGAGGAAGGAAAGGGGGAAAGGAGCAAAGGAAATCATACACCATTCACCCAGCAGGCCCCAGTGCCCCCAGAGCATTGTCAACACAGCGAAGGAGGCAAAGTCTCATAGTTTGTCACCCACAACAGGAAACAAGACTGAAATGTCTTCATCACAGTTTACAGATAATTGCTGTACCTAATTGGGTATTTATTACAGATAAGATATTATAAGTGCTTTACATATCTTAAATTTGTTTGAGCATCTATATTACTAATAGATACATGACAAATAATTTTTGGAAATAAAACACTGTTAACCCAAATAGCTCTAAGACTATATTCTTTAAGTTCAGTTAGTTGATTGATGAAGGCTGTTATCAAGTTCTATGTTTAAACACATTGTATTTAGTAGAATTGTTGCAAATATCCTATGCACAGTCACAAAAAAATCTTGCTGTTTTCAATTTTTATTTTTAAAATAAATTCTAATTCAGAAATAGAGCTAATTTTTGACCATGAATTTTCTAGAATCTTTATGAAGGAAGATATCTTTTTTTAATTGAATTCTTTATTGGTACAATTTATATACATCTCAAAATCATGTATAACATTGGGGAATTTGTAGCAGTATATGACACAAGTTAATTCTTATTTTTACCCATATCCCTAACCACCCACACCTCCCCACTCCCTTTATACATACACTTTTATTTTCTTTCTGTATCATATTTATTCCTTCCCCTCATTACATTCTCACACCAAATTTCCTATGGAAATTTCCCACTCTATAAAAGCTGTCATACTTTCTAGAGCTCATTTGCATCTACTGGTGTTCATGTCAAAGAGAAGATCTGGAATTTGCCTATCTGTGATCTATTGATTTCACTTATTAGTGTATCCTCCAGGTGTCTCCATTTGCACCTAAATGGATCGATCTTGTCATTCTTTATGGCAGAGTAATACTCTATTTTATTTTTTAAAAAACCACATCTTCTTTATCCACTCTCCAGTTGATGGGCATTTGGGTTGTTTCCAAGATTGAGCTATCACGAACTGAGCTGCTATGAACAAGGGTGTACATCTGTCTTTCCAATGTGATTTTTTTTAATTCTTTTGGGTCTATTCCTGGCAGGGGGATAGCAGGGTCAAATGGGACCCCTAGTCCTAGCTTTCTGAGAAATCAAAGTGAGATATCTTAAAGAGATAAGTGAATCTCAGATTTTTATAGTCTTTGGGAAGACCAGGTTACCAAAAAAAGAGGGAAAATAAAAGACGGGTCCTTTAAGAAATGAACAGAAAAGGAAGATAACTTTCCAACCACAGGATGCAGAGTGAAGGAAATGGTGGCCTCACAATGTTAATATCGTCACCACAAATTAGTTTTAATATATGTAATTAATCACCTTTTGTCAGAGTCTGCAACACATTGTGAACGTTCTGCGAGAGCTCTGTCCTTCAGCGCTACTTCAAGTTTAAAGGCCTGAGGCTTTCAGAATTTGCGCCTTGACATTGGCAAGGCCCTTTTCCACACTAATTAACATGCCACGCATTTAAAGCCAACAAAAGATACAATTGTATTATTTTTCAGTTTTCAAGAACATTTGCACATCTGCTGCAAGCACCTTTCCCACACTGGCCTCAGCTGCTCTGATCTTGCCAGCTCACTGCGGGACTGGCTTCCAGCTCAGCCCAGAGGGTCACCCCTTCCGCCCACACAGCAGAGCAGTCAGGTGGTAAGTCACCATGTCACCTTATGCAAACTTCCCTTCACAACCTGTTCGGCGAAGCCTTTTAGGTGAAACCCTCAGGAAGAGCCAAGGCACACGTACTGGGATCAAGTCCCACGCTCTTGGGATCACACCAGGCCAGAGTAAATGGTATCCATGTCAACATGGATTTTTCTTGGCACCGAGTCCCTAATCAAAGCACATGTAGCTGTCAGACTGTCTGCACAAGGTCTTGGGTATCTGGAATGCTCTGTTCTGGCTTTAAGTCAAAACCACTACCACATTCCTGCTTTTTAAGGCGTAAATTTCCAGTGGACCAAAACAGAAAAACACACGTGAGCTGCAACTTTTATTTTAAAAAATTTACGAACAAAATTTCCTGCTGCTTGAACCTCACTAAGCACCAGAGCAAATTCTCACCGAGAGGGGGAAATTTTATATATAATTTATTAGTATGTCCATGATACATATTATATACATATAATAAATGTACCCATTATGAAATATAAAGTAGTAAAAATATCACCCATAATATACAAATATTAACATTTCAAATAGTTTCTTTCCATCTTTATTCTCCTACTGTTTGTGTCATATTATCACTTAAAAAATTAAAGTAGCTGAAATTTGAGGTGAATTTTGGGCAGACATTTTTACTAAGCCACAAAAAAACAGTTTACCCTGAGACTCCCTGGGCAGCACCAGGACTCCTCCCTCTCCCCTCCCCGCAAGGAAACAGGATGCAGCGCCTCCTGGGCTACACACCTGATTTTCTTCACAGTTGAGCAGGGCAGGCAGAAGGGGTGAGAAGGATTATTCAGTGGAAGTGAGACGAAGCAGCAGCTGTCTCTCCTGGGCTTCCCAAAGAATTCTGCTCCCAGCCTTGCCATTCTTCTCCCAGGGTGCCCAGCGTTCTCCCATGGCGCTGTCTTCAGCTCCTCAGTGGCCCCCTGAAGAACATGCCCTGGGCCACCCGCTGCCCGCAGCCAGCCACTAAATTAGCCAACGCTTTGCCCTTGTGGTTTGCCCAAGCGAATCTTCCAAGGCCACTTGTGTCAAATTAGAAGTTCTGGGAGCCTCTGTATAAATGAATTCTAAGTCTCATTTCTTTCACAGCAATCTCACAAGGACTTATTATGTCACAGAGAGGGACACATAAAGCTTTCTGCTGTCACTGCGCTACTCCAAGTGTGACTGCTGCTTGCTCTTGTGAGAGAGTAAACTCTGTATGAAAAGTCAAACTCAGTCTTAACAAAGGCTTTAAAACATGAAGTGAGTTGAAATTCGAAGAACAAATTTAAAACTCCACTGTGTGAATATAAATATGTAATGTCTGAAAGGGAAAACACATTTGATGAAGAAGCCATGTAAAAACACGTCCAACTCATTAATAAATCAAAGGTGTGCCAAACAAAAGTGTTTTGCGTATCTAACTAAAAGAGGGTTTTGGAGGGGTTGCTTTTTGTTTTTAATGTAGGAGCAGACTTAGTACAGGATGCAGAGGAAACCAGCAAGTCTGCTGAGAGACTGGTAAAAACAAATTTAGGCATTTGACTGTGGAAAAGGCAAAATCTCTCATCCAGCAATCCTACTTGTAACTATAAGGTTGTAATTTGGGGTATAGGTGACAATTTATATCTTCACAGGTGATAATAGTAAAAACTAGAGAAATACAGTAAAGCCTTAGATTGAGCATAACAGGTCCCACAAGTTTCCAAAAGACAAGCAAATACTTTTATTAACATTTAACTTCTTAAATGAGCATACAAGTTGTATGATGATGCCAAACATCAGATAATCACAACTAAGCCAATGGTTCCCTCTCAGTGTGTGTGTGTGTGTACATCTCTCCTGTGGAATTATGGGTGATCATCTTCCAAAAGCAAGAGGTTATGGAGATCTCAGCTGTAGAGGAGGAGGATGAAGAATTGCGTACTTCAAATAAGATGAGGGAGATGTGTAAAATGAGAGAATCAGGTGCTAAATTTTATAGAAAATCATCACCTAAACAAGGCTGTAGCAGTTTACAGAATGAATCTGTTTACCAACAATGTAACATCACATTTCTACAAAATTCTCAAAATGAGGCTAAAGCAAATATCATTGGATAGGTTCTTTGTCAAAGTTGAACAAAAAGAAAGGGATTCCAGTGAATCAATAGACAGCAGTGATTCTCTCAGTAATAGTGAAAAGTCATCTTATGCAATAAACCGCCCTCTTATCTCCTTCCCATCAGCCACAAAGGGTTTCAAATATAAATGCGAGTTAACTTCTTTGTTTTTCTTTGTATTTTCTAGTTTCTTTATTATTTTATATTATGCTACAGTGCTATCGTCACTATTTTTTTTATCGTCACTTTTATAAGAATATTTTTGTGTTGTGGAACAAATCATCTGAGTTTCATTTCTTATGGGGAAATTTGCTTTGATACACAAGTATTTGGGGTTATAAGCACGTTTCCAGAACAAACTATGCTCGTAAACCAAGTTTTTACTCTATTCTACCTTAAAGTTGTTATTAAGTGTGGTATCATCACTTGACAGAATACCCTCTGGCCATTAACAAATTACTACATGAACAGATTTGAATACATAAAGAAAACCTAGATGCAAAACAATGCATAAAATATGACCCCATTCCTGTGGAAAAATATATTTGTGGATACACACGCACCCAGCTGGAGAGCAAGACCAGTGGGTATCTCCAAGAGCAGTCAGTTAGGACAAGGGCAGCAGAGGGCCCAAGGTTAAGAGTAAGGGTGGAATACACCTGGGTGAGTATCTTCACTTTATCACTGGCATGACTGTAGCAACTTAGTACAGATTCCTCATCTTCGAAAGGGGGATACTGTTCTTTCTCAGACTTGTGTAAAGGATCAATGTAAAGGTGAAATGATGTTAATATGGCACACAACATATGAGCTGGAACAAATAAATTCTACCTAACAGATTTGTAAGTTCTTGTTATCTGTTAATTGTCAACTCCTACAATGAATATATATTACTTTTATAATTAGAAAACACTTCAACAAATATAGAATTCTAATATATTATCATGCACCCTATACAGATGGGAGATACATGCTGAGAAGCAAGTCACTAGATGATTGTTGTTGCCTTGCAAAGATCATTGTGTGTTTTTACACAAACAGAAACAGCTCCAACAGCATGAAGTGACACCATCTTCCAGGATCGCTCCTATTCTGTAGTCCTTGATTGATGAAAACAATATTATGTAGTACATGACTATATGCTTAAGTATGTAACAAGAAGGAAGGTATCAGGATGTCCACCACGTACTTTGAGATGGATCAAAAATTATCAAGATATTAGCTGCACATACAATTCTCCAAAACATGTATCACTATTTTGTATTTAAAATGTACATTACTTTTAAAACACTTTAAAAAATAAGATGGACTGATTGTAAACATACAGATATTTATTGCAAAATTCTTTGAATTTTGTTATATGCTTAAAACCATTTATAATAAAATGTTGGAGAAAAGTATATCTTTTTAACCTATAAATCACAACTAAATTTTCTATGTACATAAGAGAACAATAGATCCAAGAACACATTTTCTAAACATGTTTTAGTTATTACTAAAATTTCAAGAAGCTTCATGGCAAGAGATAAAAATATTTCATTTAAAATATTCTGCTTTCAAATTAAATTACAATCTAACTTGGTACCTGTGTATCCCACACCAGGCAGAGCTTTACTATCAGTTCCTCCTCTAGGTTCCAAGATCACTCACTCCACTGTCTCTCTGGTGAACTGCCACTGTAATGGGTGGGGTCTAAAATGTCCCCTAAGTGCTCATGGGGTTGAAGGATCGCTTGCCAGATGGTGGGCGCTTTGAAAGGCACTGCATAAGAAGGGCTTTAACCTCATCAGGAGATTAATCCCCTGATGAGATCGTTATCGGACACCATCACTGGGAAGCAATGAAAACTTAGTGGCTAGTGGATCATAGCTGTGTAGCTCTGAGGACATCATCGTGTCTAAGGCCCCTTCCCTCTGGGTCCAGTCCCTCTCTTTCTGTCTCTCTCCCTCCCTGTCTTTGTGTGTGTCTCTCTCTCCTGGCTGCCGTGAGGTGATCAATTTTCCTCTGCCATACATTTCTGTCATCATTATGCTTCTGCCTTGGCAGAAAGCTGGCTAATGCGGCTGCCAATTACAGATGGGGACATATTTTGGATACAACTTTAAGCCCCAAGGTAAAGATGAAAAGCTACCTAAGATTCATAAGCGTCTGAACATGCTCGACTACAATTCCTTTCACATTTCTACATAGAATGTACATCTGTTCATAAAACAGCAGCAACAAACTTGTATCCATGTAATCTGAGTAAGCAGTTAAGCGAGGCACCTTTCCATTTCTAAAACAAAATACCTGACACAGACAAGACAGGTTTATTTTGTCTCAAAACCTCAGACCATATCCCTTCTGCTCTGTTGTTTCTGGACTTGTGGTAAGGCGAACTCTCCTGGTGTGCAAGATCCACTCACGTCCGTACAGCCAGGAAAGAGTAAGAATACAGGTTGCTGCTTTATCTTCTCTCTCCTTCTAGTCCATGAGAGCCAAGCCTATTGGATGCTACTGTGCACATTCAGCTAAGACCTCCTTCCTCAGTTTGTCATCCTACGTCCCACTGGTCTCTTTAGAAGCCCAGTCAGAAACACCCAAAGGAATACTTTGCTGATCTCCTAGGCATCTAAAGATATTTATTAGAAATAACTGGAAGCCTTTTTTTTTAATTGTCTGTGTTGTCTTTGAGTTTATTTTACTAGGTGATATTTTAATCATGCTTACCTTTGATTTTGAAGGTTTTACTTGTTTAAGCAGTGCACTAAAGTGCTGAATCCCAGCTCCGGTGTACAGCTAGGTCCCTCAATTTATTTTCTGCCTTTACAACAGAATAGAAGTCTATCTTTTTCACAATTTTAGTGGCTGGGAAAGCCTAGAAAAAGGTGCTGGCATCTGGTATGGGCCATGTTACTTTTTCCTCATGTGTCAGAAGCTGAAAGAGCAAAACAAAAACCTGACTTTCTCCAAGGCCCCTTCTAAGGGTACTATTCACATTCAAGAGGACGAGTCCTCATAACCTAGTCACCTCTTAAAGTTTTCATCTCTTTAATATTATCACATTACTACTATGGTTTATATATCCAGATGTGTCCCCAGCCTGACCCATGAAGTTTCATGCTCAAAGATGGAGGCTATGGAAACTGATTAGAGTATGAGGATGCTACATCTACTTTGGTGTTGGGAAGTTGAGCCTGGTTGGAAAAGAGGTCACTATGACAGGACCTCATAGGGAGATCTCCCTCCCTGGCTCCTCCTGTTCCTCTTTTTTGTTCACTGTCACAATGTGACCAGCTTTCCTCCACTGTGCCCCTTGGCCATGCCTCTCAGCTTTAGAGCCAGCCAACTGTGCACTGAAAACATGAACCAAAATAAATTCTTCTTGGGCTGGAGATTTAGCTCAGTGGTTCTGGCACCTTCCTCGCAAGCACAAGGTCCTGAGTTTGATCTCCAGTAACCACATACAATGCTGGACGTGGTGACTCACGCCCACCAGCAATCAATACCACATACCACAGTGCCGGGTATAGTGGCTCACGCCTGTCATCCCAGCACTCGGGAGGCAGAGACAGGAGGATTGCTGAGTTCCAGGCTTGCCTGGGCCACATAGTGAGCTCAGAGCCAGCCTGAACTACAAAGTGAGACCCTGTCTCAAAAAAAAAAATTCTTTAAGTTACAGGTATCAAGTATTGTCTCAAATGACAGGAAAGTGATTAGAACATTAGCAATCCTTGCATTTTGGAGCAGAAATATTCAAACTCCAGCAGAAGCCTTTGACAACAAATGAATCCCACTGTAGAAGGTCAGGTGAGGATAGCTGTTTTATTTGTTGGACTTATTTGCAGGTCTGGCCAGTTTCTGAGTTTCCTAAAAGAAGAATCTTTCAGGCTCCCCCCTGGGGATATGAGCCTGGCTGTTGTTATGTTCGACTTAGCTGATGGAAAGGCTAAGAGCTATGTAGCATTTCCTGTATTTCTCCTATTTTCTATGTAGCACCAAATCACTGCCGTTCTCTGTACTTCATATCTACAACTCCATAAGCTATTTCTACAATTTCTTCCAAGAAATAGCACTCTTAACTCCTGGTACACAGGAGAGGAAGTTATCTAACTTCTCAGAATGAAAGTGAGGGCTGGAGTCCAATTGCTCCTCAAACAAATACTTCTCTTGTTTTTCAGCCTCCTGATCCTCTTCTATGCAGCATGATGCCCAGTGTTTCCAATTTCTAAGAATTCCTGGAATCTGACCAGGTAACCTCCTCCACTCCATAGAAACACTTTTAAATGCGACCTACCTTTGATCTGCAAAATGGTTCAATGTTCTCTCCCTCACTTTCCATTTTCCTGTTACAGACTGTAGTTTCAGATGCTTCCTGGCTTGATCAAAGACAAAGTGGGCACCTGCAATTTTGGCATGGCCGTTATTATGTTTTGCTTTGTGGTGGTTTCTGAAAGGATAATTGGGAGAAAGCATTTGTTTTTCAGCTCATCTCATAACTGGCAGAGCATTTTCTTTGTATAGGAGAGATTCTTCTTGTTTCCCTAAGTGAAGATAGAAATTGATTCCCTTCTAATTGGAGACAGACTGTTGTATTTACATTTCTTCATGTTCTCAGCATGATTTCTCACCTAGATGATTTATTTCCTTCTTTTGTTATCTGTTCCACACAAAGGCAGAAAAGCTAAGTCAGGAAACACTGTTTTCTTTCTCTCTCTAGCATTTCCACTGACATTTTGGGCTATGTATCCATTAACTCAGAGAGAAACTGAGATACAATACAGTGCTCAAAATATTGAAGAGGATTATGCCATGAGAAGCTAAAATCTCCATGTAAGGCTATGGGATTTGAATCAAAGTTTTCTTTTGCAAAAACTAATAGCAAAGAGAAAATAATGAGGAACCAGATACCAAACTTTGTAAGGGGGTTTATCTCTTCACAATACCTTCTGTGTTCTAAGAATAAGAGCGTACAGTCCTCTCCTAAGGTAGCATAAGCCTCTGATGTGAGTGACTCTCAAACAGCCCCACCTCATCTGTTTAATTGAACTTGAGCTCACATCTCTTCTCATTTGGTTTCCATTTAGCTGCACCACCTCCCAATCTTCCTTCATTGGAGAAGTTCCCTCACATTGCAGGTACTGGTCAGAGGCAGGGTTGTTTCACTTTATTGACTGAGTCTGTCAGACTCTTATTTCCTCAAACTAATTTTTGGGACTTGGGGAGGGCAGTATTGGCACTTGATGAAATCGAATTCACCTGCTCCAGCTAACACGAAGGAACAAGGACCCTGCAGGGAAGGAAAGCCCACTTTTGTGGCATTGGCAGCCACAATCAGCATGCACAGGCTTCTGGGTAGCAGTAGTAACAGTAACAAGGACAGCTCTGTCCCGGCAGCGTCCACGTGGGCAACCTAGGTACAGACCTAGTACTCAGTAGCTGTGGGAACAGTAGTCTTTATGGAGACCCTGACTCAGAGTCAGTCCTCCAGACTGCTAGTTTTATAACCCACTTTATTTTTAATATTTCTTCTTTCTGTGTAAGCCATTTGAAATTAAGAACTTTACTCATACATACAGGTTTTAGATTTTGATGACTAAAATAAATGAGAACTACAAATGGACCAATGAAATGACAAAAAAAAAAGCACTACAGGTGAGTAAGAATGTCTAGGCCTTCTAAAACTATAGCTAAGTAGATTTTTTTTTTTTTTTGGTATCTGAAGTCTTTTTGAATTTGAACAATATGATTCTGTGTTTTCAGCATCCTATTACCCCCCCAAATCTGCTACATTCTTTAATTTGGCAAATTCAAAAACCAGCACTCAAGGCTTTTGTTGACCACATTACAACCTAGGACATACAAGCCCCTGACTGAGTAAGGAAGCTCTCCCTATTTGTTATCATTACTACTTAATGCCATTCTTTATACACCAGTGTGTTTAAACAGCTCCTCTTGGTCTATACACCTGATTTTAAACTGTATATTCAGGCCAAAGAGAGACAAAGATTCACAGAGGAAGTTAATAGCTACAGGGATATATATGAGCACTTTTTTTAATTATCCGAAACTCACATGTACCTGTGTCCTTTTAATATTTTTACTAAGTATCTCCAGGTGGTGGTTTTAAAGTGTCATTGTTATAAATAAAGGTATTTTAACTTTTGAATAATCAGAGGTAAGTTGTTAGATAATTTTATTTTCTACTCAGGATTTAAATAAGCAACCCAATGAAAAGAGAAGTAATGGTGAAATCTTTGCAGTAAGAAACAAAATTACTTTATAGGAGAAACTAAGTATCAACTCAATACTATACAACAAATGCTTGTGAAGGCTGATGCCATGGGTGATATCACATTAAGTGCTAAAGACCAAATAGAGATGAATAAGACTTTAATTTCATCTTTAAGTTGATAATCTATGTGAGAGGTAGAAAAAAGCAGAAGAATTGAAAACAAGAGATAACCAAGTACCACACAAGGTGGGATGTGATAAGCCAAAGTCAGAGAACAGGAGTATTTCTCACTTGGTTTCCCCTGTCTCTGTTTTTATTCCCAATTTTACTATCCTATAATCCTCCACACCCAGAGGTTAAGGTGCTCATCCCCTGAGAGAGAGAGTAGATCTGCCAAGTAGAATGAAGTCAAAGCCACATGATTATTTTCTTAACTTAGAGGGTCGACAACAGACATGAAACTCCCAACTTTCAAATGCAAGGGCTGGACACTAAGAGAAAGTTGTTTTCTCCGAAGTCTCAAAGAGAAACTTTGAAGTACCAACTCCCTGAGCATAAAAGAGAACTCTAGAATTCTAAATATAAACACAGAGTAGGGAGAAAGGAATAGGAAAAATGGGTAGAGATGTGAGATAAGCCCATCCTGACTTGGGGCAGGAGGCTAAGAGAGGGAGAGTTGAACCAGAGACTTGAGATAATTTTGACGTGTGTAGCTCTGGGACAAAACCTTTTTGTGTGGATGGAGGCAGAAAACAAAGCCCAGGTAGGCCAAGAGTGCCGAGTGCAGGAGGCTGGAGTACCATTTCCCTTCAGAAACTCTTAGAGGGCTTACCTTCTAAGTAAACTGAATTACCTGGCTTGTACCTTAATTTCCACTTCCACACAAAAGTGAAACCAATCCAGGGGTCGGAGGGTTAGCTCAGTGGTTCCGGTGCCTGCCTCGCAAGCATAAGGACCTGAGTTCGATCCCCGGTTACCACATATAATGCTGGGCGTGGTGGCTCATGCCTGTAATCCCAGCACTCGGGAGGCAGAGACGGGAGGATTGCTGAGTTCGCGGCGGCTTGCCTGGGCACCATAGTGAGCTCAGGGCCAGCCTGAACTACAAAGCAAGACCCTGTCTCCAAAAAGC
>PVIC010000790.1:0-52155 GCA_004025085.1 Thryonomys swinderianus | reverse complement strand
CATTTCTGGGAAAATATTTAACACTCACATCTTAAAAGGGGAGAGGTTTATTTTGGTTCACAGTTTCAGAAGTTTCAGTCCATGGTTGGCCTGGCTCCAAAGCAAAAAACATCATGACAAAAGAGCATGGCAGAGCACGGCTGCTCACCTCATGGCAGCCAGAAGTGGAGAGCAGGGGAAGAGCCAGAAATGGAGAGGCTGGGAACCATATATAGTCCGTAAGGTCTCACCCCATGACCAACATCATCTGACCAGCTCCACTTTCTCTACTAGGCCCCACTTCCCCCCAGGCTATTCAACTCTGAACTCATCAGGGAGGTTAGTGCTCTTCCAATCCAAACATCTCCCCATGAGCCTCTTAATTCAGTCAAATTGACAATCAAGATTAACAGGCACAGTGGGTAAAGAGTCCTCATGCCTTCTGGGAAAATACTGTGTTATAGTGAAATGGAACCCTTAGCCTATGCTGCAAGGCAAACAGCTCAAACCGGGAGACAAGTGGGACATAGAAGCAGTACAGAGTGTGAATCTTAACTGACACATTTTCACTAATGACTGAGCAAACTAGAAGTAGCAAAATCAAATGTTTTCTAGAGGAAATTGGTAGCTGATGAGTAATTTTGATAATTTATAGGAAATGATTTCTATTTCCCCAGTCATTGTGTACATTGACCAAAGACATACACACCAAATGTGGGGACGCTGAAGGAAGGAAAGATCATTTTACTTTGGGAGACAGAGAGCTAACCCCACTATGGCATATTATTTTTACTGCTTTTAAAGTGAAATTATGGAATTTTGACAAGTAGAAATGAGGTAAAGACATTCCACATGGCCGAAAGAGATCAATTAAGATCTAGGAAGTGGGAGGAATTGGTAAAGCTTAAGGGAATAAATGATGGTCCAGTTTGTCCAGAGTCTAAGGACCTAATTAAACTCTACACATGCTCTGCAGAGCCCTGTCCTCCAAGTGATGACAAAACATTTGTAAACATCTACACTATAAAACATATGCTAAATGAGTTCAAAGACTTGCTGTCCATCACATTAGAAACCCTGTTTGCTCTGTTTCTGTTCCTTACTGCAAATGTAGTAAATAAGTTTGCCACCATATTATGCTTCTAAATGCTCTATATTCAGAGTTAGTCTGGAAAAGAAGAGGTCTTACATCAATATTTTTTCCTTTCTTTAGATCCTAGGAAAACTTTCATTACTCTGCCTTCTGCTATTCCTTGCATGGAAGCAAAGCTAATATATGGAAGATGGTGGTTCAATGGCATGGGGGTATTTGCATTTGGACAAATCTTCAAACGTGATTTACATGTAAAAATTGACCTTTTTCCTATCACTTTCTTTGCTTCTCATCTCTTCATGTCAATTTAGAACAATATCTAGTATATATCTGGTGAAGCAATAAATATTTGTTCATTGAATAAATTGTCAAATATATCCATTTCTCAAACTTGATTATATAGAAGAATCACCTGAAACTCATTAAATGTAGATTACTGAATGCCACTCAAGAATTTCTAATTCAGTAACTCTGGGATGGCTGCAGAGACTCTGCATACCTAATCACAACCCAGGTAATCCTAGTGCTACTGGATCAGTGGGTTCCATTTGAGAATCAGTGGCCTCATTCGACATAAACATTCCCTGAACACTTAAATATAACTCAACACATAATGGTGTCTTTGAAAGCTTTTGCCTACTAGTCTCCTGGAAGCTTCTCAAAAAAGATGTTTGCCTGTTTTATTACATCCATTATGTGTAAGAACAACTTAATAACATAAATTATAGGCACTGAAAATTGTTGCTGGAAGATATGGAATTTTTACCAAGAATTCAAGAGATCTGAATATTCTAAATAAAATGTGAATCATCATTTTCTATTCCAAGTTTTATCTTTAATGATACAAGATTTTTTAAAACCCATAAGACTTCTATTAGTTTCCCCTAAAACAGCCTCCTTTACAATCACAACAAAACAAAACTCAAAGTTCCTCTCCTGAAGTGTTGAAGAATTGACAAAGAATATGTTTCTGTCCATTACCTAGAGGAGAATCCATTTTAAGAATCTAGGACTACACTATTATCTTTTCACCTTTACAAGAGAAAAAAAAAATAACCATTTCACATTCTGCCAAGTATATTTTTTGCTTGTTTTTTTTGGACACTTTATTAAAAGATCAAAATTGTTCATGAAAATCTATAAAAGAGTTGCTTAAGCTTTTAAACACTGAACTTAATAGTCATGTTACATAATAGCTTTCCTTGGAAAGATTATTCTTTACCTTCCTTAATTTATAGCTCTGCTTCTATTAGTTACTTGTAGCATCTAAAATTTTGTTTATCATAATTTTTTTAAATGTCTACTTTACAGTGGTGGGTATTGTTTCCATATGGAGTCACAATATTCAAAAGCTTAAATAGTCTAATATCCGAGTTCCTGAAAGCTGGCACAGAACCATAATTGCAATTATGCCTAATTCAGTATATCTTATGGAGTTGACAGGGATGACATTTTACCTGCAGTGGCATGCCTTTTTCTCTCTCTCTAAGCCAGACTACCCATGAATTTCTGAGTATAATATCAGACACAGCTCTGAACTATACAACCCTTCAATTTTATCCACAAGTCTGAACTCTTGGTATAGTTCTACAGTGCACATAAATGTTGCCTATAAAGGCAGAAAATATCATTCAGTCTGAAGAATTGTTTCTTAATCTAACCTTTTAAATAAAAATCTCAGTTATCAAAAAGATTGACCTTTAGTAAGTTTGCAATGACTCCTGCTAGACCTTAGACTTCAGTTTTAGATTCATTTTACTTGCTATATTTTATAAGATATGAAAATTAAACATTCCCACATGTATTATTATTAGTAGTAGCATTTTATTATTTGCAACTGGAGGTTGTATTTTGCATGATTGCTGCCTACTGCCTGTCAGTACTCTGCAGTTACATATAATTTTGCACATGAGAGAATTTTCCATTTTTCTGTCAATGAGTTCTTTTGCTAAGATGTAGGCAGGCATAGAGTTCAAAGCTTTTCATATCAATAGTAAAAGATTGATTAAAACCAATTTTAGGGAATGAAAATTCATTTCTTGACCTATAATTTAGTAGAAATTTTTAACTTTACTCCTAGTAAATGGAGGCTAGCAGAAGTTAAACAGATCAAGAAACAGAATAGAATTTGGGATTAAGAGTAGAAAGCATCAGGGCCGGAGATTTAGCTCAGTGGTTCCGGCGCCTGCCTCACAAGTGCAAGGTCCTGAATTCGATCCCGGTAACCACATACAATGCTGGGCGTGGTGACTCACGCACACCACCAATCAATACCACATACCACAGTGCCAGGCGTGGTGGCTCACGCCTGTAATCTCAGCACTCACGAGGCAGAGACAGAAGGATTGCTGAGTTCCAGGCTTGCCTGGGCTACATAGTGAGCTCAGAGCTAGCCTGAACTACAAAGCGAAACCCTTTCTCAAAAAAAAAAAAAAAAAAAAAAAAAGAGTAGAAAGCATCAGAACAGTTGAGAATCAATATATGTATTATGGTTTATTGCTGGATGTCCCCCTAGAGCCTCAAACATTGATAAGTGTAGCTTTTGCCAGTTGACTAGATCATGGGAGCATGATATTCATCAATGGATTAACACACTGATGAGTTTATAGCTAAACGTGACTTTGGGAAGTGAAGTCTGGTAGGAGGAGGTGAGTTATGGGGGTACAGCCTGCAAGAATTTATCTCTGGGCTGGAGATTTAGCTCAGTGGTTCCAGCGCCTGCCTCACAAGTGCAAGGTCCTGAATTCCATCCCTGGTAACCACATACAATGCTGGGCATGGTGACTCACGCCCACCACCAATCAATACCACATACCACAGTGCCGAGCGTCATGGCTCACACCTGTAATCCCAGCACTCAGGAGGCAGAGACAGGAGGATTGCTGAGTTCAAGGTTTGCCTGAGCTACACAGTGAGCTCAGAGCCAGCCTGAACTACAAAGCGAGACCCTGTCTCAAAAAAAAAAAAAAAAAAGAATTTGTCTGTGGTCCACTCTTTCCTTCATCCTATCTCTGCTTCCCAACTGCCACACCCTGGGCAAGCCTCCTCTGCCATGCCACCCCTCCTTGGAGCTAGCTAACTATATAAATTGTGAGCTAAAATAAACCTTCCCTCTTTTAACTTTTGGGTGTTGTGTATTGTGTCTCAGCAACAAGCTAAGTAAGTAAGACAATATATATAGCATATGTTGGCAAGGAAATAGCAAAGGCAAGAATGATAAACCAGAGTTGCAAGTTTTGCAAGCACAAACAGAAGACATGTGGAAGAGCCAAGGAAGTCACAGTACCAGATAATGTGGGAAGGGACTGTGAAGTGGTGGCAAAGGTGGAACTGGCAGAACTGTGTAGAAGGCAAGTAATCCTCAAACAAGAGTGAGTCAGAATGAGCAGCCAGGGATGTGACTGTTGTGTTTGTTACTTTCCTCTCATTGCTGAGACAAAGTACAGACACTCAAAGTTAGAGGGGAAAGGGTTTATTTTCTTTACAGTTCATAGAGGCTTCCGTCCATAGTTAGCCGGCTCCAAGACTGGGATGGCAAAAAGCAACTCAGAGGAGAAACAGCACAATGTGTACCAAGTAGCAAAAGTAACCAAAAAATTTAACAGCATCTTTCTTCCCCTTTTATTCCATTCACACACACTGGGATTAGAGCTGTACGATACCTATCACTCATGTGTAGTGGTTTAGTAATCACAGGCCCTTAACTACATCTGAAACCGAAATTCCCACCTCACCTGTATGAGGCTTTGGGGGAAACATCTAGACACAAACCATAACACTGTAAAACTAATGCAGATGCAAAGGAATGAGATAGAAGCAAAATAGGCAATCCATTTTCACTTTCCTAATGAACCTTACTTACTTATTCTGTCAGTAAACAGCAGCCTCCAGAACAAATCTGAAGAAACTACTGATATGCACATAGGCTATTAACTGAATGTGTAGCTTTCATTTCCTTTAGCCAGTTGTTTCTCATTGTATTCTCGTTTCCATCTGATAGAGGAATCTGAATTCACCAACAAGTGAAAGAAATACCTCCAAAAAGCCTATGAATTGTATTACTGTTTCTACCATTCTAACAGCAACTGTCTTTAGAAGATCACTAATTGCCTTTGTTACTTCATTGTTCCTGGAAGAAAATACCTTACATCCACAAGTTAAAGAAGGAAAGGTTTATTTTAGTTGAAGTTTGTACAGGTTTCAGTCCATAATTGGCTGACTCCAAGGTATGGCAGGAGAACATAGCAGAAAGGTGAAGCAGGGAAGAAACAGTTCATGGCATGGCAGACAGGAAGGAAGCAGCAAACAGTAAACTTTCCTTTACTTTGTTATTCCATTCAGACTAGAAGCCTGTTGGTCTGTGATACTCACACCAGGTTGGAGCTTTCCACTTCAGTATGCTAAACCATCCACAAATAAGCTAACAAGTATGCTAAACCAATACTATCGCATGTCCATAACCTGATATCATACATACCCATGATGCAGCCACTTCCCAAAAGCCCCACCTATAAGTGGATGAAGCTTTAGGGGGACATCTAGATATAAGCCATACATTAATATTTCAAAAGTCCAATCAATGAGTTTTTGGAGCTGTTTCTACATAAAATTTTGAATTCTTCAGACAAAGCATCACACTAGATATAGAAAAATCCTATAGATGCCATGTGAGATATATTTGCCTACCATCCTCAGAAAGGAATGAATATTGAATCCAACTCAAGTCAAGTGCCTTCATTCCTGATGGCAAAATTATATGGGGAAGTTCTGATATAAATTCTGAGTAGTCTGAGGTGGGGCATGAGCATCAGAACTTCTTACCAACTCCCCAGGTGACTATAAGTTTTAAGAACTATTGTACTGCTCTGTGGAAGAAATGCAATGAGGAAGGACACTCTAAATACCACAATATTAAAGTAATTTTTAAGATATTTAAGATTTCTCAGGCCCTTACATAATATTTGCTCGTCTTTGTGTAAAAGAAGGTTGGCTAATCTCAATAACATGGACTCACCTCCTTGAGGTCACTATGACTTTTTTTTTCCAAGGAAATGAGACATAAGAGTCTTGTTTAATCATGTTTGCTTTATTTGCCCAGTAAGTTTAAATGGCTTTGTGGGCTGTGTTTGATGGGTCTCAGTCCATCAGAAGTTGTACAGCCTGATTTATCCTTTTAGTTTTTGAGTAAGTAGCCAATGCTTTGAAGTGACAGAAAAGGGGAAATGACTATATTTCAAGTGGAGATCTAAAGGAGTGGGATGGTTTAACCATAGCATTTTTTAAAAAGTAAAGAAATCATTTCAGATCTAAGAGAAATAGGTATGATATCAAAAAACTGTTTTTCCAAAATATAGTATCAGAAAAAGTGGAGATAAACACACAGACTTTTAACATCTGAGAAGAAAATCATCTTGACACGGGAATAGTGGAAATAACTGGTTAACAAAGAAACATATAGGTATACAAGTATAGCTAGAAACTGAACTAAATTAGGGATTCTGTGTGCATATTAATGTATTGATGAGCCACGACCTACAAATTCAGCCGCCAGTACACTCTTTAGCTTCTAGTGCTGTCCCTTCAACCTCCCATCGTCTGTCACAGATCCTTTGGCCTCCTGATGCAGACTCCTAAGAAAATTCAAGTAGAAATTAATATTCTATTGAATGTTAGATAAGAATAAATCCTACAGTGTGAAACATGGGCATATAAGAACAGTAGTAGCAGAGTCACATAGATAGTATTCATTTTGACCCCTAAATTAGTTGTCAACTGGACCAAGATTACATAATAGAAAGAGCTAACCATTGAAATTTTCTCAGGATCATATTCAAAACCTCCTTCAAATTAAAAAAAAAAGTATTTGTAGATTGAAACCAAGTTCTGATCCAGAATTTTGTCAAGCCCTAGTTCACTGATCTGAAACTGAGCCTTTATCCTTATTCTCCCTTTAGTTTATTGAATTCTTTTCTATGGAGTCTTTTTGTAGTTCAGGCTGACCCCGAGCTCATTATGTAGCCCAGGCAAGCCTCAAACTCAGCAATCCTCCTGCCTCTGCCTCCCAAGTGCTGGGATTATAGGCGTGAGCCACCACGCCTGGCACTGTGGTGTGTGGTACTGATTGCTGGTAGGCATGAGTCACCAGGCCCGACATTGTTGTATGTGGTTACTGGGATCCAACCAGGGACCTTGTACTTGTTAGGCAGGTGCCAGAACCACTAAGCTAAATCTCTGGCCCTCTATGGAGCCTTGGATTTGAAAAAGTAACGCTCCATCAACAACTCTCATGGGACTCAATAAGAAAGTAATTTATAATTAATTTGGGACCCCTAGTAACAGAGTTATTTAAATATTAGCTTTTACTTATGTTTTTAAATTTTTTTTTTTGAGATAGGGTCTCGCTTTGTAGTTCAGGCTGGCCCTGAGCTCACTATGTAGTCCAGGCAAGCCTAGAACTCACAATCCTCCTGTCTCTGCCTCCCGAGTGCTGGGATTACAGGCGTGAGCCACCATGCCCGGCTTACTTATGTTTTTGACAATACACATAGAAATTTAATTTCTATGCCTTCATAAGAAACTCTACCCCAAAGTTTAAATGAACTTGCTATGAAATAACATGTGAGAAAATAAAAGATATGAGAAAGCAGAGAAAATAATGGGTGGCCAACAGTGTGTTGGCCTCCTACAGTCACCAACTGAGTGATTCCTTGATGCAAGAGGAGCTATTACCTTCTTTATAAGGATGAAGAAACTTATTTAGAGAAAAGAAACAACTCATCCAAAGTCTCACAACTGGTAAATGGCAGATTCAAATGTGAATCTTGGAATCACTGACTCCAAAGTCCTTGTCCTTGACTGTCAGCCTATCTGAATTGAATCAGCATGTTTCTAGGCATGCATGGAAGACACTTTAAGGAGGATTGCTGTCCGAACAGTATAAAAGAAGAGCAGGAGGGAGGGGTTTCAGTCACTTTTCCTTCACTGTGGCTGAGTTTCACAGGAGCTTTGGCAGTTGTCCCCGGAGGAACTCCAGTCCCTGCTGTTGTGCTGAATGACTGCTGCTCTCTTTGGCAGAGCTCAGAGCTTCCAGTCTTTACCTTCACATTGGGCATTTTTATCTCTTGGCATTCACAAAGATTCTTCAGCTTTCAGCCTCCTAGCGTACTCTTCAGCTTCTAGTGCTGTGCCTTCAACCTCCCATCTTCTGTCGTGGATCCTTTCGCTTCCTGATGCAGACTCCTATGCAACCTTACTCCAGGCATTGGGTTGAACCCACACTCTTCTACTTTTGACTCTGTGGGAGGCCACTGTAGCTCAGTCTTGTGAATTTTTGTGTCTTGCATTAAACCTGATTCAAAATAATGTAATGTGTTGAGGAGGCTTGCCCCAGCCCTGCAAGCTCTTGAGTGCCTTATGGAAATCACATTTTGACATCAAACTTCAGCTTAATAGCTTACAAAAGTCAAATATGACAATATGAACATTATTGTCCAAGTATAATGAAGAAAAATTATCAACTATCAAAGGAACATTTCTTACTGATCATTCTACTTCCTGGGATTTACATGCTGAAAATATTTTATCCAATATCAAAGTTGATAACTGAGAGAGAATCAGATAGGGATCCAAATATGAATATTTGTAATATGATCAATACCCACTACAAATCCCAACTGTAACAATGAATAAATTTAAATTTCCCCATTCAGATCAACCTAGTGAGGACATTCATATAAGTTGTAGGACACTTGAGCACATTCCTTCTACATGATAGCACTTTCAAGAAGCTACTTATACAATAATCTTGAATATGAAAACCCTAAAAAAAGCTGTCTAGGAGCATTACTTGTATGAACCAAATCTGACATACAATGGCTAGAGAGAATCTTAGCCAGTAGATTATATTACTTTAAGTTTAAGGAATTTAGAAAACCTTGCAATACAATTTAAGGATATAGTTTACAGGAAATAGAAAGGTCTACTACATAATACCTAGATATACTGAGAGATATCAATCTTTGCTCAAAAATATATTCAAGACTTAGAGGTACTTGTTAGTAAATAACTTCTAATATTGAAAAAGTTACATATATGATTCTGGAGTTAGAGGGGGATATTTAGGCTGCCTAATAAATTTAGAAATAATAAATCCACAGATCATATTTGAAAGATAACACAATACAGATAACACCTTTGAAGAATAACAATCAGAAAAAAAGAGTTCAAGCCTTGAATTACAACAAACATTGTGGACAAGGAAAAAGAAGAAAATTCAAAAACAGAACAGAATGAATGGTGAATAAGGCAGGAAAAAAACAAAAGATGGGGCCGGAGGATTAGCTCAGTGGTTCCGGCGCCTGCCTCGCAAGCTCAAGGTCCTGAGTTTGATCCCCAGAAACCACATACAATGCTGGGCGTGGAGATTCACACCCACCAGCCATCAATACCATATACCGCAGTGCCAGGTGTGGTGGCTCACCCCTGTAATCCCAGCACTCGGGAGGCAGAGGCAGGAGGATTGCTGAGTTCGAGGCTTGCCTGGGCTACATAGCTAGCTCAGGGCCAGCCTGAACTACAAAGTGAGACCCTGTCTCAAAAAAAAAAAAAAAAAAAGATGTTTCCCAAACCAAATAATGAAAACATCTCATGAAAGGAGTAGTCATATATTGTAAATGTTCAGCTGAGGTGACTTATTCCCAACTTTTTTCTTCCAAACTATTCTTTGGTCAGAAAATGACACCAATATTTATTCAGATAGTCCAATCAAAAATTTCTTAATTCATTCTTAGTCAAATCACTTTCAATTCATATCCTTTACCCTCCACACTCAAGCAACAACACAAAAAAATACTGTTGATTTAATTTTTATAATACATAGCAAAACTGATCACTTTTCATAATTTCTACCTCTACCATACTGATCTAATCCACAACCATTTCCCTTTAACTTTAGTAATAGTTTCTAATATAACCATGCTACTATGCCATCTGCTATTTTATGGCTTGTCTTCATCATAAAACAACCAGAATGATCTTTTAAAGACACAAAATTGGGTCTACACCTAGAGAATGGAGAGCTGTTGCTATAATATAATGAATTAAATATCTACTCCTCCTTACAGTTCCCCATGAGAGTACAGACAAGACAAGAAATGAGCCAGGCTGTCAGTTAACAGGACCCAAAATGAGATACAGGACAGAACACCTCATCGCCATGCTTGAAGAAGAAATGAGAAGCTGTACCTGAAAAGGTGCGGTAAGGTTACAGTGAGACAGCAAAGCAAAAATGAGATACTGATTGAAGTGCCAAAGACTGAAGGATAGAACAAGGTACAGCGGGGAGTAGCGGGAAGGGAGCATATGAATCAGATAGAGCCTGCTGCCCTGCTGCTCTGAAAGTAGCTTCTATAGGAACTATGTGTCATGGTGCTTGACAAAGTTCCATTCCTATGTGGCCATCCTCATTCCATGTGATTCTCACAAGCAGAATGGTCATGCTGAGGACCATTACAAGGGGGTGGGACCATTACAAGCCAGGCTTGGTGGCTCATGCCTGTAATCCCAACACTCGGGAGGCAGAGACAGGAGGATTGCTGAGTTCACGGCAGCTTGCCTGGGCACCATAGTGAGCTCAGGGCCAGCCTGAACTACAAAGCGAGACCCTATCTCAAAAAACTAAAAACTAAAATAAAATAAAATAGGGTGGGAGAGGAAACAAATACATTTTCTAGAAACTTTCATTAGGAAGCCCAGAACATAAAATGATTACAAGAAAAAGAAAATGGAAAGCTGATGAGGAGGACATACTAGAAAGTGTGAACAGGCCACTGAGCTCCCCCAAAGCTTCCCAGTGAGTGCTCCTGTTAAGGGCTGGTTGTTCAGCATTTTCAGGACTTCCTGAGGATTTTTCTGTGGCTGTAATAAACATTTTTAAAACCTGAGATAGTTAAAAGAATTTCTGTTCCTTGCAAATAAAATGCCTAAGACTGAATGGATGGTTTTGGTTACATACAGAGATAATATTCTATGAGGTTTTCCAGCCCTCTAGCATTTGCTAATATGGAAAGCTGAATTGAAAGTTTTGTTTTTCTCCTCCTTTACACCAAGTGACGTACCTTGGAGTTGCCACAGTCCACTTCTTAGAACTGCTTTCACCTTTGAATTGAGCAGTAGAAAAGTGAGGACTTGGGTTGACTCTAGATTTCTCAGTTTGGCGCTACACCTGCTTTGTGAGGAAAGGTAAGTTTTTAGAGACATGGTTCCCAGTGTCTCTGAAGTGGGAGTCCCAGGAGGAATTCATGTACAATGTTTGCCTGGAGGCCTTAACACCTGGAAATTCCAAGTGCCATTTTTTCTTTCTACTGCAATAAGGAAAACTGACTCTTCTTTAGAATAATTAAGCCGACATCTGTCTTCATCTTCCAGATGTCATCAGAGGCCCAAGTCTCAAACTGAAAAGTCTTCTCCTTTTCCTCCTTGTGCTTCATAGCTCAAATATCCTCTTTAATATATATTTTATTAGTATAAATTGGCAGTACCTAATTACTACATTCATCTGGTAACATGTACATAACACATCTTACTTCCTTTTACATCCCATTCCTGTCTCCTTCTTCACTTCCACTACCCTCCATCTCCTATTACCCTTCTTATTTGCAAAGATCTACCTCCCTGTTTTCTACTATTGGCCTTTTATTTTGCTCTTTAAACTATTTAAACTTTGAGTTTCCTTTATGCCATGTTTTGTGGCCTGCTTAGGCGATGGTGCCTTTTTCCTCCCACTAAGTAAAGTTCATTCCTTGTGCTCAATTTAAGTGTAGTTAAGAAATTGGCCTTCACCCTTTGGTATCTCTACACACAAGCACTACCTCATACTCTCTAACACGGATAAGTACTATACATTTAACTGTCTTAAATGGTTTCTACATAGCACCACAAAGAGAAAGAGCTTTATTGATGACTTTCTCATTTAATAAGCACATGGCAAAAACAAGTATAGACTTTAAAACACCACAATTCATTTTAAAACAAGATGTCAAAATACATCAAATTACATCAAGCTGGAAAAAACCTTTGCAAACAAGTCACTAAAATGTTTCATCAAAAAAGATTTTTGTTTAAAATAGTTATGCATGCTTTTTCAGAAACTAATTTGCCACTCAAAATGTGGCACTCTATGAGTGAAATCTTTTGGTCTTCCCACGAGAGCCCCACCAAACTGCTGTAGGATATTACAGGTTGAAGGAAACTCAGAAATCTAATTTTTCCATTTAATAGATGAGACTCAGTAGTGTGAAAATATGAAACTATGAGAATCTGAGTGATTTTACAGATGAAAACATAGCTCTGGACTGCTAGTGAATACCACTTAAAACCCAAAGGCAACAAGTCTGATGCTTTCAAATATGCAACTCAGATATGGAACTCAGATATGAACAACACATGTTCATAACTCAACCTTGAGAGTGGATAATGACCATGCAGAACAGAAGGCAGAGGAGAGAAAGGTGTCACTCAGCTGACAGAGTGCACTGACAGTAACAACAAAGCACACCTAGTCCCCAGAGCAGCAATGGTTCACCATGGTTCCCCTTAAATTCTATGTTTTGGTTAAACATTTTCATCCATAGCTCTTGATTTTTAATAAACAGGTAAGTTGATAATCTTTCTTCTGAGAATATCATCTCTGGTGCTAAAATGAGTATCAGTGCACTACATAATTGTACATTCCCACCACAGTTTAAAATCACATAATAGCAAGTAGCTAATCCTCTCCCCATGCCTTTACTTCTTCTTTTCTTCTTCTTGCACCCCTGATGCTTATAGATGCATGAGGCAGCATTTTCAGGCTTGTTTCATTTATGCTGTACACCTCACGTCTGAAAGCCCTGTTCTCATGTATTCTCCTACCTCAGATCTCCTACAGCTGCAGACAATGAGGAAATGAGAGAACATGTAAGCCCTTATTAAGCAAATGAACACCTTGTTATATCCAGTGATGAAAGTTTAATTCAGTTTTAATATTGGGAACCTCTCAGTAAAATATTCACATAAAACTAGCTCCTACATCATTCCTCACCTACTACAAGAAATTCCTCACCATCACAGGAAAAGGCCCTTGAAATTTTTTAAAAGTTTTTTGAGTTCTTCTTTACTTCCTGGGTCCATGTCACAAAGGCTTTGGGAAGCTTCTAAAAGCTGTCAAAAAGCACTCTGACATTACACAGTGTATCCAGAGATGGGTGCTTTTTTTTTGAGACAGGGTCTCACTTTGTAGTTCAGGCTGGCTCTGAGCTCACTATGTAGCCTAGGCAAGCTTCGAACTCAGCAATCCTCCCGTCTGTGCCTCCCGAGTGCTGGGATTACAGGCATGAGCCACCACGCCCGGCACTATGGTATGTGGTATTGATTGTTGGTGGGCGTGAGTCTCCACGCCAGCATTGTATATGGTTACTGGGGATCAAACTCAGGACCTTGCGCTTGCGAGGCAGGCGCCGGAACCACTGAGCTAACCCTCCGGCCCAATGGGTGCTTTTGTAATAAAAGCCTCCTGCTAGTGTTGCTATATCATATGAGTTGTGAAGCACTAAGGTCCCACCCCACCCCCACCAAGACAATGGCACCTTGTGTATCCCCTAGGTGAGGAGAGAGCCACCCTACCTCCACTTCTGACCCTGGCATCTTGCGTGCCCAGTAAGTGAGGAGAGAGGCCCCACCCTCCCCTGGCACTGATACTCAAACCTCATGGCCCCATAGGAGAGGAGAAGAGCCCTCTGCCACCACAGTGCTAACAACTGCACCTCACAGGTCACATGAATGAGGAGAGAGATTCCTCCCCTGCTGCTGACACCAGCACTTTCTGGGCCTCCAGGAAAGGAGAGAGTCCCTGTGGTGCTCCCACCACTAACACGGGTCCCTCTTGGGCCCCACAGAACAGGGAAGCAGAGGTGACAACCAAAAGACTGACCTGACTTGGGATGAGACTAACTCCCAGGAGAGTCTCACTCCAGGACTAAAGTATCCCCCTACTACAGAGACTGGCCAACAGACACCCTTGGGAGACAGGGTTGGAGAGAGCAAGAGCTAGACAAAGATATCCTGAGATCCTTGAGAAACTCAAGCTCAGGACACAGGGCCTCTAATCTATAATGGTAAGTCAGGTTTGGTGGGTGTGAGCTTTAGGGGGAGTGGAATTTAGTCCAGTGGTCTGCTTAAGCTTTGACAACACTACCTACTTATATCCAGCAGAAACTAGTAGTCTGATTTAATATAGATCATTTCCTGGGTTGCCTAAGTGTATACACTAAAACTATAGACCTCAATGCTCTGGTTAAGGGTGATTCTTAATGTTTATCAGTATCCAGTGTGTATTTGACACCATTGTTGCTGCTGACTTTTCTACTCTAGCCAAGGTGACTTATTTGGTGCTGTCAAAAGGCTTTCTCTGTGTGCCAGTATCTGGATTGTCTGGGAGTCTTAAGCAACACTGTGACTCCTTTTCAAAGAACTTGACACAGAAAACAAATAAAAAAAATAGAATCTTGAGAAAACAAGGCGACAAAATGACTCCAATAACTCCCAATTAACTCAAAGCTGATCCAGGGGACACCACGGGGAGGAAATTATAAACCACTCAGCACAGATGTCTGAAAGGGAATCAGTGGAGGTAACAATAGACTGATAAGGCTTGGGGAATTTAAAGAAGATAATAACTAAGGAGATAATGACCCAAATGAAACAATCAGTGAGTCTAGTGAAGACCCTAATTAAAAATCTAATAGAACTAAAGAAAGAGATACAAAACATGAATGGCCAACACAAAAAAACAGACAGTTCATAAAAATTCCAAAGGGAAACCAAGGAGATTAGAACTATAATTGAAAGCACGGGCAGCAGAAGCAACCAAAATGAGGACAAAGTGTCAGATCTAGAAGTCAAGGATGTTGTTAATGATTAACTAATGAACCATATCTTAAGAACAAGAGAACACTGGGCCTGGGATTTAGCTCAGTGGTTCCAGTGCCTGCAACACAAGCACAAGGTCCCAAATTCAATCCCCAGTACCACATACCACAATGCTGGGCATGGTGGCTCATGCTTGTAATCCCAGCACTGGGGAGATATAGGCCGTAGGCTTGCCTGGGCTATATAATGAGCTCAGGGTCAGCCTGAACAAAGTAAGACCCTGTCAAAAAAAAAACAAAAAATGAAAACCAGATACAAAAACTGCTAGATAACTCAAAGAAGATTAATATAGGAGTAGCTGAAATTAGTGAAAAATCAGGACACAGCACAAAGGTATTAAAAAAATCTATTGAAATAATTAATAACAGAAAACTTCCACACATGGAAAAAGAATTTAACCTGTAGATAATTTATGCAAATAGAATCCTGAATAGCCATGATCAGGGAAAAATAAACTCCACACTGCATAATAATTAACACTTTGGAAATTCAAATCAAGAACAAATCTTAAAAGCTATTAAAGAAAAAAAAATCACCTGTAAAGGAAAACCCATCAGAATTATAATAAATGTCTCAATGCAAACTTTAAAGACAAGGAGAACTTTAAAAGACAGCAATAAAACAACTTCCAAATGAGATTTATATCTCCTGGAAAATTATTGATGGAGAAATATGATATTTCCATGATAAAGAGCAACTAAAGAAATTAATGATCACAAAACCAACACTCCAAAAAATTCTCAAGGATCTCTTAGAAAGAAGAAATGAAGCTAACAATGGCAAAAGGACCAATAAAATGAATGCAAGAAGTAGGGCTAGATAAAAGAGAAACAAAGCAAAACAGCAACAAGTAAATAATACAGTGAGAGTAATAAAAGAATAATTATCAATGTGAAAGGATTTACCTCACCAATCAAAAGACATAGATTAGTAAAACAGATCAAGAAACAAAACTCAATGTTGTGCTATATACCAGAAATACATCTAACACAAGAAGGAATCTATAGACTTAAACTTACAGAATGGAAAACAATATTCCATGCAGTGGTAACCTGGAAACGAGCAGAAGTAGATATTCTGTCAGACAAAGTGGGCTTTAAGCCAAAGTGAATCAGAAGAGGCAAAAAAGGGCACTACATATTAATTAACATAACTATTCAACACGAAGAGGTAGCAATTATAAACACATGTACAGAAAATTTTGGTGCACCCAACTTCATAAAACAAACACCAATGGACAAAAAGCTCAAAATAACCTCAATACAATTATAGTTGGGGAAAACAATATCCCACTATCACAAGTAAACAGATCAAATAAACAAAATATTAACAAAGAAATAACAAACGAGCCAAACTTTAGAAAAATGAACTTAACAAAGTGTTTCACACAACAGCAGAACACATATTCTTTCCAGCAACATGTACTTTCTCCAAAACCAACCATATACTAGTTAATAAGCCATGCTTAAATAAATACAAAATAATCAAAATTTTATCATACATATTATCATAGCACAGTGCAATGAAACTAGAAGTCCAAAGCAAAAGAAAATACAGAAATTATGCAAATGGATTGAAACTAAAGAATACACTCTTAAATAACGAATGGGTCACAGAATAAAATAAGGAAGAAATGACATCCCCTAGAATTAAATGATAATGTCAGTCTAACATACTAGAACTTATGGGACACAATGACAGAAATGGATAGCTGTGCATGCCCACAGCAGAAAGACAGACAAGTCCAAATAAATAACCTAATGATACAATTTAAGGTGCTAGAAAAACAGGAACAATCCAAACCCAGAGCTTGTACTGGGAAGGAAATTATAAAGATCAGAGTAGAAATGAATGTAATAGAGGATGAAAAAAACATAAAAAGAATCAGTGAACTTAAGAACTGGTTTTTTGAGAGAATAAACAATAGATAAGCCTTTGGCCAATCTTATAACCCAAAAAGGGCAAGAAAAGACATGAAGCAATAAAAAAAAAAATGAAAAAAAAGGAAAATCAAAATGGACACTGCTGAAATACAGAAAGTTATCAGCAAATAAGTCATAAACATATATGCCAAAATATTGGGAAATTCAGAAGAAATGGAGAGATTCTTAGAAATGTATGAATTACTAAACCAAGAAGACTTAAAACCTTGAATAATCCAATAACAAGCAATAAAACAAGCAGTAACAAGAAATTTACCAACTAAGAAAAGCTGAGGACTTGATAAAATAACTTTCAAATTCTACAAGAACTTCAGGGAGGATATAATACTAATACTTGAAATTCTTAAAATTAAGAGAAAAGTAGTACTCCCAAGATCATTCTTGGAAGCTAGCAGTACACTGACCCAAAACCAGACAACGATCAAACCATAAAGGAGAACTACAGGCCAAACTCTTAGTAAATATAGATACAAAAGTCCACAATCAGATACTGACAAAAAGAATACAGTGAATCAAAAAGATCACACACCATGATCAAGTGAGCTTCATTCTAGCAGTGCAAGGATGGTTCAACATACGCAAATCAATAAATGTAATTCATCACATAAACATATGCAAGGACAGTAGTCATATGATTATATCAATAGACACAGAAAAAAAAGTCTTTGGTAAAATCCAAAACCCATCATGGTAAAAACCTTGAAGAAAACAGATATAGAGGAACTTTATCTCAATATGATAAGTCACTTATGACCAATCTTCCCCCAACATCATATTAAATAGGTAAATATTGAAAGCATTCCTGCTAAAATCAGAAACAAGACAAGAATGTTCACTATTACCACTCTTGTTCAACATAGTCACTGAAATATTAGCCACAGCAATCAGGCAAGAGAAGGCATATGTATAGGAAAGGACAAAATCAAATTATCATTATTTGCAGAATAACATCATCCTTTACTTACAAGACCCCCAAAACTCCACCAAAATACTTCTAGAACTAGCAACCAAATTCAGTAATCTAGTGGGATAAGAATAAATGCACAAAATGTAATAGTGTCCCTACATGCCAAGTATAAGCTCATGGAGAAAGAACTTTAAAAAACAATACTATTCACAATAGCATCAATAAAAATTAAACTTTTAGGGATTATCCTAGTCAAAGAAGTGAAGATCTTTACCAAGAAAGTCATGTCATTCTGAAAAAGGAAATTGAGGAGGACAACAGAATATAGAAATATATTCCTTCTTCACAGATAGGCAGAACCAATATAACATTCTGACTACACTTTTAGAACTGATACTCAGATTTAAAATAATTTCAATGTACCAATCATATTTAGTACAGACCTAGAAAAAACATTCCTAAAATTCATGTGAAACCAGAAGGGACTCAGAATGCCAAAAGCAACCCTAGGTAACAAAAGCAAAGCAGGAGGTATCACAATCCCAGACCTGAAGTTATTCTACAAAGTTACTGTGATTTAAATAGCATGGTACTGGCACAAAAGCAGGCATGTGGCTCAATGGGACAGAATAAAGGAAATAGAAACACCTTCAGGCACACTCTTTAATGAAGAGGCCAAAGACACACACTGAAAGAAAGAAAGAATTATCAATAAATAACACTGGGAGAATCAGATATTTAAATGTAGAAGATTTATTCTAGATCTGTATACCTCACCATGTACTAGAGTAAAGTTAAAATGAATCAAAAATCTAACATTCAAACGTAAACTCTTAATCTGCCAGAAGATAAAATAAGTAAAATTCTTGAGGACTTTCTGAACAAAATCCCATGAAATAAAATAATACTGTGAATCAACAAAGAAATAATACTGAGAATCAACAAATAGAACAACATCAAATTTAAAAGCTTCTGTCTAGCAAAGGAAACAACCAAGAGTGAAGAACACCTGTATCTCACTTGACTCCTTCCCAATGCAGTTCCATATAACTTTTTGTCTGCAAAACCCTGGATCTCTCTTTCTAGGCCTTCAGGATTTCTCCTGATCCTTAAAACTGATCTCATTTACTTGACATACAATTTCCCTTTCTCAACTTTCGAACCTTTCCTTGCTAGTATTCACCTCCCTTCACATGGAGAGGACGCTGAAATTATGAAAGGAAGAGGAGAGAGGGAATGAATGAAGAAAAGAAAGAGTAAATGAATGGTTATAAAGGTAAGATAAGTAACACTGCTAGGTACATGCCTGGAGACTACAGAGTGTACTGTTAAGTGAAGGATTCCAATTATTGTGGAAATGGTGAAGAGCAGGAGCCTTGGAGACAGAGTGCCATACAGAATTCAGCCCTGATGTTTCTTGACTGAGTTAACTTAAGCTCAACTTCAACAGTGAATAATAATACCAGTTAGACTCTAATAGTGTTTAAAGACTAAGGAAGTTAAACTGCATTCAATATCTGATATATAGTATGCAAGCACTGTTCGCTAAGATCATCATAATAATGTCACTTGGATTCCTGGCTCTTATATATATTCTGAACACACACAAAATGTCTTAAAATTGCCATCTCTAGACCAAAACAAATTTAATATCATTATTCTTGCCAAGGGCAGTGGGACAGATTAACTTTAGAACAGACTATAGGAAAGGACCCTATTTTATGCCCTTCCTGGTAACAAACGTTTCTCATCTAGAGAGACAGTTTGACAGATTATGATGTACAGTTGTCAGTGGTGAAAAACAAACTTGCAGTGAATCAGTTTTTAATTTGTGTTTTTGAAAAATTGGACTATGCTTTAAAATTCCTCAATTATTCACTAGTGAGAATGAGATTATGGGAACATAATGTCTCTTCTTTCCTCAGAAGCAGCAACTCCCCAAAGCAGAGCAAATGCTTCTCTTTTCTGCTGAAGATGAGGCTCAATCTGCAAATTGCAAAGGCCTTTCTTCCATGGTATCATTCTTATGGCATTAAAAGAACCATAACTCCAGCTCCTCCTCCAGCTCATGTCAAACATGCCCAGACTACCTCCTCTGCCCTTTCTTCATCCCTCTACTCAGGACAGAATCCTGCATGATAAAGATGAAAATAAAACAGAAAGTAAAAGTATTTGGAATAATAGATAGGGATTAACCAAACATTATTGAGTTTTGGGTTTTTCAAAGTCAATGCTGTTGTTAATAATTTTCAAAAAAGATGGGGCCCTGAATGATACAGAAAGATGGCAGAATGGTGAACAAATACCCTCTGTAGTATTTGAAATCCAGACTCTGGAAAATAGCAATGTGAGGAAGAGAAGGAGGGAAGTAGGTCCCAGTGTCCCAGCAAAGATCTGAAGTGATGGTAAAATCTAGGTCTGGCTGAGCCAACTGCAGTACACAACAGTCTCTAGGTCTTGAAAGAGCCCTTGGCCCTCAGCAGACTAAATTCAGACCAAAGCAAGTGTTGAGTTAGTGGGCACACCATGGCCAGAGATTGCCCAGTCCTCCCCAGTGTTGGCCCCTCCTCTGACAACCAGAGACCGATCCCAATAGCCACCACAAACCCTTCCCACCACTTGTGCTATATAATGCCGTATACTGCATTCATTAAAGGGAAGAGTTCCTCCCCAGAGTCTGGTGTGCATGTGTGATTCTGCACCTCACCCCCGTGTGCAGCCCCTTGACAACAACAACTCTGGCCCAAACATGATGCCCTCAGGTAATCTTTTGCCTGATCTATGGGGTTAGTCCCCCCCCACCTTTGTGGGGAATTTCTCCCTGCAGCTCAGCAGGCCACTTCTTTAACATGCTGGGCCCTCTTCCACCTTCTTTCCACTCACCTCACCTCTCTGAATATGGGAAATATCCTCTACTCTTCTGCACAATCCCAAGATGGCGCCAGTGCCCCTTCTCTTACACAGGCGTGACCCCAAGATGGTTCCAGTGGCCCTTCCCCTCCAGCCAGCATGCAGGTGCCGCCCCCATATGGATCACTGTCTCCTCCTTCTGCTCCACCCCTTAAACTGCCCCACCTGTTTCCAACCCCCATCCCCAGCTACCAGAGGTGATGGCAAAGGCGACACAAGGTGCTGTGGGGCTGTGGCTCCTGCTGCTGCTGCCACTGCTTGGCAAAGCCCCTCTGGGCCTCTACTTCCCAGGAGACACTTACTGGGAGCAGCAGTACTTGGGCCAGCCAGACATGACCGCTCTGTGAGACACACCAAGAGAGGTGGCAAGCTTCCATCTGGGCCAGCACCTCCGGGGCATCTACCACAAGCCACTTCACAAGAATGACTGGACCCATGTGGAGGACACTGGCCTTCTCTACCTCCACCCAAGCCTGGACCACAACTCCTGGGAGCAGCTCAGCCTATGGAATTGTGGCTCCTTACAGATGTCAGTCCCTATACCAGCACCTGATCAACCAATCAGCCAATTGAGAAGGCTCTCGCTTCAGCAATGGCTCAAAAAATGTCAATGCCACCCAGCGCCAAGATGCCCCAATAAGACCACCTGGAGAGATATAAAGGACCTCCATGACCAAGCTTGTGCTTTGGCCCCTCTGGGCACCCCCAACCCCATACCGGGGCCAATGCTGGTGGTCCTCCTGTGTGCTGTGCTCACTGCCAGCTCCCAGGCTGTGGTCACAAAATGTGATTTAGGAGCCTCAGCCATCATTGCCATCATTGTGTCCATAGTTATTGCAGTCTCCACAGCCACTACTGTTTCAATCACCTTGCGCAACCAGATCACTACTGCCACTGCTGTTGATCAGCTCACTCAAAACACTACACACTCCCTTGAACAAACTTCAGCACTCTTCCGTGACACCCATACTGGCATTGTCAACCTACAGTCCCAAATGGACATAGTCCTTCAATATGGCTACCTTTAATAAAGTCTGGGGCTCCTTTTGGGAGGGGTTCACAATGGGCTAGTCCAAGTTAAGTTCATGGACTCATGGGCTAATTTTAGGGTCACCCTATCTGACCAAACCCATAAAAATGTCATATGGTTAGCAGAGGCCATCGGATTTAAACAGGGAGGAGGAGATGATGGTGAAATCCAGGTCTGGCTGAGCCAGCTGCACCTCACGCCTGTCTCCTAGGTCCTGAGGGAGCCCTTGCCCTTTGGTAGACTAAGTTGAGGCCAAAGCAAGCATTGAACTAATGGGCGTGCCACAGCCAGAGACTGCCCAGTCCTCACCAATGTTGGGCCCCTCATCTAACAACCATAGACCAATCCCAATAGCCACCACAAACCCCCCCACCACTTGGGCTATAAAACACCCTGCACTGCAATCATTAAACAGAAGCATTCTAGAAACCTCCCCAGAGTCCAGTGTGTGTGTGTGACTCTGCACCTCAACCTCACATGTGCAGCTCCACCACAACAACACTAAAGCAAGAACTAGAGCCCATAGGGAGAATGAAGAGAGAAGGTGTAAAGTCCCTGGAATAACTAAAAAACATATATTTTTTTAGATTTACTGTAAACTTGTTAAGAATTGTGCAAAAGGTTAAATGTCTGTACTGATCCTCAGCACAACCAATAAAATCTCAAATTGGAAGACAAAATAAAGAATTGAAAGCATCATACCATAGAGATATATGCTCACTCTTGTTTATAATACCATCATTTGTAATAGCTAAATCTTGGAAACAACTGAAATGCCCATCAACCAGTAAATGGATATAGAGGATGTGGGGTTTTTTTTATACAATGGAGTGCTACTCTGCATAAAGAAGGACAAACTTTTGTAAGTAAATGGACATTAGAAGACCATACTCCTAAGTAAAATAAGTTGCACATGCATGTTCAAATATCACGTGTTTTCTCAGGTTTGAGAAATCAAAAGTGAAAATAAGGACCAAAATGTATAATAGATATTATGAAAAAGGAAGAAAATATTCAAATGGGAAGGGGAGGGAGGAGGAAGAAGGAAAGAAGAGAAAAGAAATAAAAAAATAGAAAAAATAGAAACAATGTTTTTGTAAATAAGGAGTGGAAGAGAGGTTGAAGGGAAGGAAAGGAAAAGGAAAAAAGGAAGAATCAAAATATATCATGTACATGTATAAATTCCCTATGATGAATGTTATCATTATGTATACATTAAATGTACCAATAAAATGTATTTTATAAAATGATAGGTTCCTATAAAGAGAGATTCACTGAGCAGGGTACAGGATCTTAAATGTAACCCCAAACATCTTAAGTGCCAAAAGTGCCAAGGAAAGGATTATCATGAAATAAAACACAGAATGTTCAGAAAGTCAGACCACCTGAAATGAAAGAGCCTCTCAAGAAGTTGGTAAGACTTCTGAAAGGCTAGGCAGAATTTTTCCTCTAGACATATCTCTTCCTAAGGAAGCATCCCATAACTTTTAGAAAAGTCACAGAGAGAACTAAAAAACATACACTCATTCTTCAAGGAGATGCTAATAATAATTTCAATCACTTCTTGAAGCTTTGATATATTTCTGGTCCTAGCATGAATGAGTCAAATTAATTTTTAGCACAAAGCATATGGTGCAAGTACCATTAAACTACTTATATCATAGATGGGTAAATGGATACTAAGTTTCTCAGAAAGTTTGGATAACCTGATAAACTTTGCAGAGCTGAGATTTGAGCTGGGAGGATGCTCACGACCACATATGCCCCTGCTTCTGCAAAGACTTGGTCACCACCAGGATGAGAACTTAGGATTATCTGTCCCTTTCCCTCATATTCTCTTCTAAAAACTAATGCACAAACATATGCACAAATTATCCTAAGAAAGAGGCTACTTTATAGTCAAACAGAAGGCTGGAAGAGGTTTATAGCTTTACTCATAAGTAATTTAAATGATATATTACTTTGTACATTATGCATCATTTTCATTGAAGTATTATGAGATGTTGTACTAATTAAAAGTTACCAGCATTCTGTAAATAACACAAATTAATTAAATGTTCAATAAGTGATTTATAACTGCTCAAATGATCAAAGAAGTAATTTAGCTTGTTCCTTGAACTATGCACATTTGGATAATTAAAAAAGTGCTTGGTTTACATTCTAAAATGTAAGCCACTGGGACATACCCTTAGGGTGATATGCTGGCTACTAGTCACCTTCACTTCTTTCTGTCTGTGTGATTCTTGCTCCAGATCAAGGGAATGGTGTCTAGGATGCTCAGCTGCTCTGCCATGAAGGTCCTTTGGTGTGGTGCTCCATAAACATCCTTCTGAAAATCAAAATGGCAAGATGTAACTATCTTTCTATTGTTCCATATTGCCTCATCTTATTTCTTTGTTTTTTAAAGTACTTGGAAAAATACCTAGGCCCTGGGACACATAGAAGCACTTCCTTAAGTTTCTGCAATCTGTTGGAATACAAAGAATCTGAAAATTCCCAATTTGCTATGTACTAGGTTCTATGTTCCTGGCTGCAAGAGTATGAGAAAGGAATGTGTCTAGTAAATCCAATCTAGAGAAAAATTTCAGCTTAAACCTTGTTCCTCTTCTATAAACAGACTTATATATCCAGGAAATGTGTGGCCAGGAGTCCCAAGCACAAATGCTTCTTATTCTTAGGCAAACCACTTAAACTGGCATCTTGAAAGTCATAGCAAAATCTGTTGACAAGTTTTCTAACAAGATCCCTCTTACCCCCACAAGCAATGGTCCAGCTACACTGAGCTTTGCCATTCTAGACTAGACTTCCTGCTTCCCTTTTTGAGATTAATCTTCCATTCTTCTCTCCTCTTTTCTTGGCTCCCCCCACTCTTCGTTCATCAAATTTCAGGTCAGAAGAGCTATCTTTGGGCACCTAAACTCTTACATTGGGTAGTGGTGTCCTATGGTTCTCATAGTACCCTTGTTAACCTTAGCTTAGCACACATGAAATTCTATTGGTATGGCCTATTGTGTTTCTTTCTAGACTTTACCATCCTTGAGTCAACGATATGCATCAACCTTGTTAAAATTTGCACCTCTCATAGTAGCCCAGTACTTAGATTAGTATAGATGATAAATTAAATATTTATTGAACAAAGGAATGATAACCCTCACTTACCATATTCTTCATTTAGGACCACATCTCTATAGACGCATTTAGGAAAAAGGTGTTTGGGAGTGTATGGTCCAAAGAAAAAGAAGGGAGGTGTAGGGAACAAAAATCATACCTTCCTATTGTTTGAAAAAAGTATACTGCACAAAAGCCATCCTCCATGGATGACCATTTCCTTCTTCATCGTATTTCTATTCTCCTTCTCACTTCTTTTGTCATCTACCACCAAACCCTGAACATCCTCTTAATTTGCATTTCTCTCTATCTTTTACTGATCATTTCCATCTGATTAGAATAATTATATGTATCTAAGTGTCAAAATGCAAAAAAAACTTGGAGATTGTTTTGTAAATAAACGTGATATACAATGCATGGCATATATTAACTTATGCACCATAATATATATACTATGATAACAAGATAATTTTTAGGAATGAACAGTGTATCTCAATATACCATTTTATGGCAAAGGGTTATTAATAGAGGAATACTTTTGGCCAATACAGAGTAACAAGGAGTGGATTTAAGATCTAACACAAAAGAACAACAATAACAACAACAACAACAATAAAGCACATGACATAGTTTTTTAAACACAATATTAGAGACATTGAAGGCCTGTGATCCCTGCTAGATAGAATACACATAAGGTAAACTGATATATAACCTAAAGAGAATGTTTAGACTAGAGCAGCTAGCGGAACTTAGGGACAGTATATTTCCTGCATTTCAGAGACAAAGGTAGGGGTCCAAGAAGACAAAAAAGCTAGAGATCACAGGAAAGAATACCTAAGAAAGGAGAGATCCTTTTGTCAGTAAAGTCTACTCTCAAGGATTAACTGGAGGATGATTTATGCATGTGAGAAAAAATACCAGAAAAGGAATCAATTAAGTGAATGAAAGGAATTAATACTTCATATTCCCACCAATCAAACTGCAAAACACCATAACTCACAGAGAATAGGTTGAGTTCTAAAAAGGGTCTTACCTTATAGGAGATAATAAGCCTCAGACTAAACACATCTGTTTCCACCTAACAAATGTCAAAGTTAAAACCTGAATGAATCAAACCACTCCAAATTTGACCTCCACCCTCAACAAAGTTCAAATATATATTTCAAAAAAAGCACAAAAATGTTGTGCACCCACCAAAGTAAAACATTATGTATGATAACCAAAAAAAAGTTACAGTGCATAAATAAACAAAAAGACATACTCCACAATGAGGCCCTACAAAAAACGGAACTCTCTCAGAATTAATACAGATGTTATAAGTAGCAGACAAGGACACTAGAACACTTTTATTATAGTTTTCCCTATGTTCAAAAAATTAAGTAGAGACATGAAAGATGTAAAAAGATTCAAATTAAATTTCAAGAGATAAAAGTTACATGTGTCATGAATTGATTTTCTACTCTTATGCAACAAAATACACAGACTTAGCACCCTCTAACAGTTGTCACTTGCCAGTGTACAGTTGTACAGGCTGAGGTCTGGGTGTTCCCAAACTGGCTGGAGTTCACGATTAAGAGTCTTTCCAGACCACAGTGATGGTGTTGGCTGGCCTGAGTTCTGATGCAGGAGCCATGAAAAAATTAATTTTCAAGTTTATTTCAGTTGCTAACAAAATCCAGTTCCTTATGGACATAGTACTTAAGTCTCCATATTCTTCTTGACTATAAACAAAATGTCACTCGTACCTGAAAAGCACTCTTGGATCTCTAAAGTAGCCCCTGCAGTTGTCGACCCAGCATCAGTACACTGAACCCTTCATGTCCTTCAGCGCCCTGACTTCCTCCCTTTGCTGTCATCCTGACAAAAATTCTCTTTGTTAAAAGGCTCATGTAATTACATAGGCCCACTAATATAATGACTCTTGTGACTGACTCAAGTAACCTAAATTATATCTTAAAAATTCCTTTCACCAACATTACCTAATTGGAACTTTATCATAGTTACAATTTTGGAAATTAGGGTGAACTATATTAGAGGAGAACTCACTATTTACCACCTGTGAGCTATAAAATACTGCACTGTATGAGACTAGAGAAATATTAGACATTGTAGGTGGAAAGACTGATGAAATTAAAAATGGAGTAATAAAAAATATCCAGGGAAACATAGAATAATAAAAGGCAAAAAAACAGTATCAGTGATATCTGAGGCAATTTCAATCTGGGGGAGTTCTTTGAAGACATAGTAGTACAAAACCATGCAAAGTTGATAAAAACTATCAAACCACAGTAGCAAGATCAATGAGTCACAAGCACAAGAATCATGAAGAAAATTATTCCAAAGTACACCACATCAAGTTTTTCAGAGTATGCAATAAAGATCAAAGTCTTAAAACCAGATGGAGGAGAAACATTATTTACGGAAGTAAGGGTAAGAGGAATTGTTTCATTAGAAAAAAATGTAAATGAAAAGAGAGTGGAGTAACATCTTTCAAGCACAGGGGTAAGAAAAGTCAATCTAGAATGGTTCACCCATCAGTAATTACTTTCAAAAACTGAGGCAATGGAACCCAGGTGAAGTAGCGAAGCATTTTATGGTGTTCAGGGCACACAGTGTAACAAACCCAATGATGTGTGAATTTAAACCCATACTGCAAGAGCCACTGACTTCAGAGCCCTGTAGTAACAATCCACTCCAGTAATATGGATGACTGATGCACCAGTGCTTTCTCCCCATTGACTTAGTTCTGAATTATCTTCATTACATATGCATCTGAGTGGCATAATGTAAGTTTATCCAAAAGCTTCCAGCTTTTGCAAGTCAAAGAATGCACAAAGAAGTTTCAAAGAGACACTGAGCAATTTATTCATTATGGTGAATCAGAAAAAGGAAAAGGGATATTAATAAGAAGTGATGTCACAAGGGTAAGTACAGAAAGTGCTCAGGGCTCATTTTGCATCTGACACATCTGGCAACCTTTGAAAATCTTCTGTACTTTCCCATATCATTGAAAATTTCCCCACATTTCAGCTGGCACATTGTTTATGGCACATATAGGAGTCTGTTTTCTATTTTTGTCATTTTGTGTATCATTCACCCGCACTGAAAGAAACAACATTTTGTCCTTTACAGGACCTAAATAACCTTTTCTAAAGGCTATGACATAATATGTGGCATGTGTATATCATGAAATTCAACTGCATTTGTTAATTTATTCATTCAATAAATATTAAGCTCATACTATATTACATGCCAGGAACTGTTCTACAAAATATAAATAAGGCAGTAAACATATTAGAAAGTTCCCTAGCCTCATAGTTTCGGCATCCTAGTGGTGGGCAGAAGAAAAAATAATAATTTTGATGTAATATTAAAACTACCCCTGAGAAAGCTAAAACAGGCCATGGAGACAGAGCAAAATGAATGGCATGTACCTATTTTGGATGGAATGGTCAAGAAGGGCCCCTTTGCAAGGGTGCATTTAAATAAGGACCTGAAAAGAGTAAGAGAAGGAGCCATGGAGCTGACTGTAGTGCAGACAGTAGCAAGTGCAAATATCCTGAGCCAGGAGCATCTAGGCGACCTTCCAGAGTAGCAGGGAGGTCAATGTGGATCAGAATGAACAAAGGGGAAAGCAAGAGGCGGTCGAGTGGACAATAGCCAGAGAAGGGTTTTGGCCCTTACTATGCCTCTGAAATCCTTCTGAGAGCTTTGAAGATCCATAAATGTTCAGATCCCAAATGCAGAGACTGAGTTTCAATCTGTTTAGGGCAATAATAGCAACCAAACAATGATGAGTTCAAAGCTTGTTGGGGGATTCTCACATACAGACACGAGTTTGAGAAGGGGCTCTGTAGGCCACAATAAAGAAGGCACCAACTGTGATGCAAAGCCATGGTAAAGGAGTGAAACGGTGTAACATTTTTTATCAGAACATAAAGTTTTTTTCTACTGGTATGTTGCTTTAAGAAGAGACAATGAGATGCAACTGCACAATTATAGTAATTTCACCCTAAAAAATGACATTTAAAATCATTATCAATATGTACCATTGTCCAAGAATAATCCATAAAAATGACCCCAGTTATAATTAAGCTTTTCATAAATACAGTGGACCCTTGACTTATGAACTCTGGATATAACTCAGGTTGGTTCTAAGTCAATACAATTGAGATCTGGATGTTTGCCTGGGTATATGCTATAGATAAAAAGAGGCAGATGACTCTTCCATTAACCTAATTAAACCAAGTTGTTTGTATGTCAGGCTATTTGTAACTTGAAGGTCCATTTTATAAAAGCTAACATGAGAGTATCATCAACCTTGTAAATTTTTAAACATGTTTAAAATCAGTATATGTTTACAATGTATAATAGGTACATTCCGGCTTACAGGAATGCAAGTAAGGGGGAAAGAGAAATAGGACACCCAAGTTAGGGGGTTACTGAGACAGGCCAGGTGAGGGAGTACGGCAGCCTAGACTATGGTGGTGAGAAACGCACAGATATGTAATATATCATGAACGTAGTGCAAACTGTTGCTGGTTAGGAGGTGGTATGTGAAAGATTCATTGATGACTTCCAATAAAAATGGTAGTGGAGCTTTAGGCCTGAGCATGCAGATGAAATATATCACTGAGGTGGAATGCATTACTAGGGGGTGGGGGAAAGGAATTCGTTTTGGGAACCAAATCCAGAGTTGATGTAAACTAAGTATAAAAATACTGGCAACAACACCTTTCTATATTTCTGCACTCTTCTAATTTAATCTCCATGTGATAATATCTACAGTCTCATCTTGTCTATGAATTTCTTCTCATCTCTGTGGATCCAGAGTTCAAAATATTTCCATATTATAAAACGTCACTAAAGAAGAACAACACATCTGACTACAAGCACAACTCCTGAAAGAGACATTAGTAGGATCCTCACGAAAGCTTTGCCAAGTACTCCTAGATAGTTAAATTTTGGTTCAGCCAAATTCCTGAAAAGGGATTAAACATAAGGTTCAAGCCAGCAGTTTCAAGAGCTATTCAATTCTCTCCACTTAAATGTTCACACATAAAATAATTGCCTAATTTCCAAGGGAAATTTGGTGTGGGGATGTAATGAGGGGAAGGAATAAAATAGATTCTGAAAGAAAATAAAAGAACATGTATATAGGGGGTGGGGAGGTGTGGGGAGGTGGGGATATGGGTAAAAATGAGAATTGACTTGTGTCATATATTGGTACAAATTCCCCAATGTTATGTGTAATTGTGAGATGTATGTAAATTGTACCAATAAATAATTCAATTAAAAAATAATTGCCTAATTTAGATTTTGCAAAAATCAGATGCATTTCTTTATTTGTGCATTATATGAAAATGCTCATTACGTGCACCTTTTAGGTACATTTTTTAAGTATCTGTTTTAAAGAAATGTTGAACTTCTGACCTCTCTGGTCACTTCAGCATGAGATTTTATCAAGTTTCTGAAAAGAAATACTGAAAAGAATATTGAAAAGAAATTCTGAGAAGAATATCTAGTGGCTGATTTTTTCCACTCTGCAGTTAAATTGACATATCTTTTTTGAAAATACTCTCCTCCTTGCAAAATACCTTAAAATAGCTTCCTTAACTCTAAGTCATTACTGGGTTACAAATGCTTTAATATTATTCATTTGTTTTTAAAAGAGTTATTACTTAAGAGATCATGTTTATCAAAATTCTTACTCAAACCAGGCATGGTGGCTCATGCCTGTAATCCCAGCACTCGGGAGGCAGATACAGGCGGATTGCTGAGTTTGAGGCTTGCCTGCGCTACACAGTGAGCTCAGGGCCAGAATGAACTACAAAAGCGAGACCCTGTCTCAAAAAAAAAAAAAAATTCTTACTCAAAACAAAATAGTGGTTAAAACTGAAAGAAGAAAGGCTTTAAAGGAATCTTTAAAATAATAAAAAGACCAAATTAATGTTAAAATTATTCTATACATATGCAATAAGAAGACACTAGGTACAAGCATTACTTCTCACATTCTAATATGATACCAATCAACTCTTCTTAGTTAAGCAAGAAATGTTATAATAGCACATTAATTTACTGGACTACATTATTTCTTTTATTTTTAAATGTATTTTATTTTATATTTTTAATTTAATTAATTTATTTATTTATTGGTGGTACCAGGGATCGAAATCTGGCCCTTGTGTTTCCAAGGCAGGTGCAGTACCACTTGAGCTAAATCCCTGGCTATTGGACTACATTATTTCATAATAAAGAGATCCCTGAACCCTGGGTTTTTAGCTTAATGGGAGAGCTCAGGGGAAAAGTAAATGTAATATGACCATGTTAGTGATAACTGTTTGTTTATATGCACCAAATGTTGACGAAATGAGAGGAGCTTTTCATATTTTGAAGAAGTGTTGCATGTTTATAAGAAAAAAATGTGCTTAGAAAAACTGATTCATATATAAAGGAAATTAGGGCTACAAATAAGACATAAGGAGAAAGTCATATATATTTTTCCTTTTATGACTCTGTGTTTTTGAATAAAGTTTTGCTTACCAGCAAAACTAAAAGAAAAAGTATTTCAAAATGAAAAAGAAAATTCCCAACAATATTACAGAAAGACTAATTCAAAATATAACAATATTTTTAGAACAAGATTTCATAGAAGCTAATTTACTACTTTATTTTTCTTATAAATTGCTTGGGCTTTAGTTCTTTAAAATGATTTTGGAAGCTGGATACGGCGGTGCATGTCTGTACTCCTAATGTTTGGGAGACGGAGACAGGAGGGTCACTGTGGGTTCAAAGCCAGCCCAGACTACATAGTGAGTTCAGGGCCAGTCTGAACTACACAGTAAAACTTTGTCTCAAGAGACCAAAAAAATGAATAAGTAAAATAAATGAAAACATATATCAAATGATCTGGAGGTGCTGTTCAATTACATTGGTAGCAAAAATATTTGTTAATGTGGAAGTTTAATTTTTATAAATTTATATTGATATACACTGATGAGATCAACTTTGTCAAAAGTTTATTTTAATTGACTTTTGGTACTTCATACATACATTATGATCATATTTAACATTGAGAGCCGGGTGGGGTGGCTCACGCCTGTAATCCCAGCACTCGGGAGGCAGAGGCAGGAGGATTGCTGAGTTCGAGGCTTGCCTGGGCTCCATAGTGAGCTCAGAGCCAGCCTGAACTACAAAGTGAGACCCTGTCTCCAAAAAAATAAATAAATAAATAAACAAACATTGAGAACCTGGCACCTGTGCCTGACATATCTTGATTTTTACTTTTTCCCATTTCCCTGCCACCATACAACCCCCAGACCCCTAAAAATGTAAGCTTTATTTCTTTCTTATAATCATTAAAATGTTTCTTTCCCTTCTTTACTTTCCCCTACCTACCCTTTCCCTTTTCCTTTTGAGCATTTAATTTTTGTCAAAAGTTAATGGCTCAAAGAATCTGTTTTATAAATAGATTTATTCAAACTAGGTAAAGCTCCAACTTAATGTTGTTAAAACAATAATAACTTGATTATTCTTGCAGGCAGCACAATTTTTTTTTTTTTGAGACAGGGTCTTGCTTTGTAGTTGAGGCTGGCCCTGCAGCCACTATGTCGCCCAGGCAAGCCTCGAACTCAGCAATGCTCCTGCCTCTGCCTCCCGGTAGTGCTGGGATTACAGGCATGAGCCACCATGCCTGGCACTGTGGCGTGTGGTACTCATTGCCGGTGGCATGGCCACCACTCTGGTATTGTTGTATGTGGTTACCAGGGATCGAACCAGGGACCTCGCACTTGCTAGGCAGGCACTGGAACCACTGAGTTAATAAAGTAACTTCTGACAGTAATTTTCTAAAATTCCCAAGTATTAGAGACATGTGGTATGATACTTTCTATTTTGATATTTACCTATAATCATACCTATAGACAACAAATGTTTAGTTGCAAATGACTATTTTAGTTTTTATCATTAAATTTTGCTATTGAGATCTCAGAAAGAAACAGAAGGATATTAAAGAACTAGGAAAAGAGGTATATTGTTGAAAAATAAACTGTCATTTCAATACTGCATAATAGGAATATTATTGCAATATAGTATTTATAAAGGCCTTTTCCTTTTCTATTTTATCATCGCACTTGTACCTGACTACTGCTTTACTTTCTGTACTTTCCTTGCATTTGTCCTGTTTTTCAAACTATGATATTAAATATCATATCCCTGCTTATATTCATAGAATAAAGCTTTTGTCCCCGGCTTTTAATTTCACAGTTAGAGAATTTTGTTGTATAATTTTTCACCTACTTTATAAAATTCTTAATTGAAAGTATCCTTTTAGTCCACTATGGTTCTCAAATTATTTTTTTATGTAAGTGGATATCTTCCAAGGAAAAAGATCTTACCTGCCATAGGCATGGACACAGACAAATTTTTATTTCTCATTAAAACAGATTTTAAAATACGGCATTTCACTGACTCAAAAATATTAATTACATAACAGGGATCAAGAACTGTGATGATTACAAGATATTTAAATATAAAAGTCACAATTATACAGTAAGCTTACAGTCTAAGGGAAACAAGGACTGGAAAATCGTGGGACTGTACAGGAGCAAACACTTTCTGGTGAGGTCTGGTAAGAAATTACAAAGGAGAAGGAACCCACTTGCCACCCCCTTGTGTTGCTCTTAGGCAGATGGCAAAGGTAGGGGGGTTACGAAAGGTGATATGGATAGAGAAGAATATCCCTCCCCATACCCCTGTGCTCTCCATCGGTGCACCCGTATGAAGCAGGGGAAGAGACATGATGGAAATGAGCTGAGAAACACTGTGGCGGCCTATTGGCGATCTCAAAGACCTGCGGGGGCTTCGCAGGTTTCACAGGAGACTTCAGGAACCGGTGCAAGAACACAAGGTGGGGCAGGGAAAGAGCGACCCAAACCATCCAGATGCTTAGAATTCTCATCTAAATTCCTTGGAGCCAGGACCTGAGGTAAATCGCTGGGGGAAAAAACTAAAGAGAAACAAGGAAACGATGGAGATGAAGGAGTCAGGTTCAACTCCTCTGGAAGAAGGCACTGGGAAGGGACCCAGAAAAGAGGCTGCAACAGCTTTCCTGACACACTCTGTTAGTCAGCATTTGCATTGCTGGGATAAAACACTTAGCACAACTTAAAGGAAGGAGGTCAAGTTTAGCCATTGATCCAGAGGGTTCAGTTCATGAACAGCAAGTTGGAAGTCAGAAACTACATGATGGGAGGCCTGAGTAGAGCAATGTTGCTCAACTAAAGCCATCCAAGAAGCAGAGAAAAAGCCCAAGAGCCAGAGAGAGAAATCTACTCTCCAAAGACATGGTCCCAGTGACTCACCTTCTCCAACTGCACCCCACCTCCTAACAGCACATTTAGTAGATTAACTCAATGATGGATAAAAGACTGCTGTGATACAATAACCTTCTGAAAGTACAGAACACATGAGATGGGGGGCTGTTTTTGATCTGAACCATAAAACCCATTTCTACCTGACCCAACCAATTAGTAATTCACACATTGACTACCAAGAAACTCCTAATGTACAGTATAACCCATCATATTTTGCCATGATTGGCAGGAGCAGAAAGTGAGGTAGCCCCATAAAAATACAAGAATAAAAGGGAGGGAATGGTCTAAATTACATACTGTGGCAAGCGCCGCATAAAATGAAAAACGTGTAAAAATCAACTGAATAGTGTACTCTAACATTTCAAGAAGACATAAATTACAAAGAGCATCACCTAGACCATTCAGAAATGGTATAACTAGAAACAGAAGGGAAACAGAGCTGACAACATGCAGAGACTACAAGATAGGGAAGGACACTGAGACTGCAGACTGGAACAATGAAGACAAATGCCACCACATGACCATTCTGTTTACAGCCTCTCCCTTAGAGCTCACGCAAGGACTACAGTCTCTAGTGAATTAGAATTCTATGGCTCTACTTCAAGTTTACCCCTTCCTACTTCAGTTTATCCTTACCTGTAACATTTTCTCCCCAGGTTTTTCTTCTTAGTCTCATGTACTGTCCTGGGCTCTTTCATGCATAGGACCTCACAAACATACACTCCCTATAGTGAGAATTCTCAAATAAGTCATCTTTTTTGTTTCACTAGAAACTATGCACTTTTCCCAACCAATTAGTAATTCACACGTTGACTACACAAATTACATGGGGCCATTGGTAACAATTTCTTCCAGTAAACAACCACAAGCTACATGAAGGGAATAAATGAGACCTGAATTGGTGCCAACTACCTAGGCAGATGGCATGGATTTAAGAACGGCATCAGAATCTCTTTCAGAAATGTAAAATTGATCATAAATAAGCAATAAATGGAATTAGTGAAATCTAAATGCTTTGGTATTCACATGTCAATGACAAGGGAAAAAATGAAAGCATGATAAAATTCCATACACTCCTGTATCTTCAGACAGAAGCATTCTTTGCCTGAGATCAGCAGAATACTTCATGCCAACAAAGGAGTGAGCTAAAGAGGCTAAGAAAGGCTGCTGAGGAAAAACAAAATATTTAAGCAAACAAGGAGTCATCAAAAATTTTTTTTAGTTTATTTTTATCTTTATTGGTACACTGTATATAAACATCATGATCACACTCAATATTGGCAATTTGTACCAGTATATGACACGATTTAATTCTCATTTTTTCCCATTCCCCTACCCTCCCCATAACCCCCCACCCCCTAAATACATAAGCTTTGTTTCCTTTTTTTTTTTTTTTTTTTTTTGAGTCAGGATCTCACTTTGTAGTTCAGGCTGGCTGAGCTCCCTATGAAACCGAGGCAAGCCTGGAACTCAGCAATCCTCCTGCCTCTGCCTCCCAAGTGCTCAGATTACAGGGGTGAGCCACCACCCCGGCTTGTTTCCCTTTTTTTTTTTTATTACCATCACATTTTTTCTTTACCCTTTTTAAGTAATAAACATTGACTTTGTAAATCAGATTACAAATCTTAACTCTCTGTTCTGTCCTTTATTTTTAAAGTTTCATTCTGAATTTTTCTCTTAGAGTTATGAAAAACACCTTGTCACTTGGAAAGCTAGGATGATTTAGCAAACCGATAAATCTGAGCTCAATATCTAAGCCAAGAGTTTCTAAAGCCGTAGGGATTTTATTCTACAGATGACAGCGTGTCCTCCCAAACAACTCCCCTGCCACCATGTGGAAGAGAACTTGGCCTCTAAGGATTAAAGCTGGTGACTATGAACTCCCACTTTGCTCATAAAAATCGAAGTAAAATTCAAGTAACATGATCCAACACTGAAAAGATGGCATTTCTGATTATACCACAGAAACGGAGGATGCTTAAGGAACCTTGCAAGTAGGTTATGGAAGTATGCACTGCTGATGTTAATTTAAAAAAAAAACTAACAATTTTTATTTAGCAGAGTCAATAGTAGTGAGCCTGAGAGCAAAATGTGAGCCAGACAAAGGCTCAGTTAGATAAGGGTGGGGGAAGGGAAGGAGGAACGCAGCAGGATGGCTTTATCTAGTTCCTTCCCTATGTAAACAGATTTGGGTGTGTGTGGATCAGTGCTAATAGACGTTTCTATAGTAATATCCTAACAGACTGGAGCTCTTGGGGGGAAATTGTTTCTCTCTCTGCATGATCTAGTAGTATGTGAAAAGGCACATCCCAAATAAAACACAGAAAAAGGCACAAAACGCAAGCGCAGAGAAATGTGTGACCTGGCTACCCTAGCTTCTATGGAAGAACTGAAAAATTAAGCCTGTTTCCTTTGCTGCAACTTTTGTCTGCTGATTTAAGCCAGAGATGGGTGAGGGGAAATGTGTTCATTTTGTATTATGTTAATAGTAAATTTGAAAAAAAAAAGTAACAAATACTCTCAACCAAAAGAAAGCATGGAGAATAACTGCGTGATTGATTACAAGGGAGCCCTTTCTACCTGCGGCTTCCGGCCTAGGTTATGGGGTGGTGGGTGGCTTGGTTCAAAGTCCTTTTCGTAAAATTCCATAATTGTAAGGCAGCAGCCTTTAAATCCATTATAAATAATGAAAACATTACTTAGATACATATAATACTAATTCTGCCTTGAATTAGTTGAATTTCATTTGCGTGCTTCAGTTTATTTAAAGGAGAATGCTGATAGTAAAAGAAAGCTTTTCCAAAATAAGTATATTGAAGACAATTACCCTGTCTTGTTGCATCTGCCGCAGGTGAAAAGCAAAGAGAACACTCCTCCACCAAGGCACTGTGTATGTTTCAATTTAATTAAAGACAATTCCTGGCCGGAGATTTAGCTCAGTGGTTCCGGCGCCTGCCTCTCAAGCATAAGGTCTGAGTTCGATCCCGGTGACCACATACAATGCTGGGCATGGAGACTCACGCCCACCAGTAATCAATACCACATACCACAGTGCCAGGCGTGGTGGCTCACGCCTGTAATCCCAGCACTTGAGAGGCAGAGACACAGGAGGATTGCTGAGTTCGAGGCTTGCCTGGGCTACATAGTGAGCTCAGGGCTGGCCTGAACTACAAAACGAGACCCTGTCTCAAAAAAAAAAAAAAAAAGTAAAGAAAAAGACAATTCCTGTTCAGATCACCCTGAGATACCCAGAATTTCCAGAGTTATCTCAGTGTTTTAAACCCAAGAGGAAGTGCAAGTCTAGAGACAGTCCAAAACTGGGATAGAGGAAGGACATTGTTTTCCTTTAGATTAGAATTAGGACATGCTTGCTGATTCTCCAATAGTCTGGTGAATATTGCTGGAACTGATTACCCAGTGATAAGTTTACAGCAGGAACATTTAAGTCTTTGATAGAGATGATTTAGTCAATACTAAGTCTAAATGCAAGCTCAATATCTGATGATATAACCATGTGCAGCAAGCAGCATGGAAGAAATGCCAAAGAATCTATTGCTAATTGCTTTGAGAATGCAAACAAGGTCTTTATCAATAACAGAAATATTTGTCCTATCTTGAAGAGACAGAAAGGAGGAAATGAAGAGACCCCTTCAGCCCAATGTGCTGTGTATATTTTTGTCATAAAATATGCACAAATACATTAACAGCATGGGAGCAAGCTAGCAATGTCATTATCCACAGGGGTGCAGAAAGTATGTGAAAGCCATTCAGGTTACTTAGGGATTTCGTGTTAGTATAAGATTACTAATAGTTCCTCCTTTCACCAACATGCAGAGCATGAACATATTTGCATTAATTATCCAGACATAGAAATACATCTCTGGCATCAAGTACAGCCTATAAGAATTTAAAAACAAGATGCAGAGTAAACAATTTTTGCAATCATACTTTAGCCTGTCACCAAGCAGAAACCCTAGCTAGAACGTCCTTGCACATAAGCCATGAGGCAAGTGAAATGATTGCAAACACAATGGATCTTATAAATCCCTAAATGAAAGCTTTTTTCTTTTCTTTGGGAAAAGCAATGAAATAAGTCACTGACTTTTTTTTTAAATCCCTAATTTAGCCAGAATTTAAAAAGCAGCACACAGCAGGATATTTATCCTGCTATCCTTTGCCTAATTACAAATTTCCATAAAATCAATTAATCTTTGGGAGGAAGGGTCCTTGAGGGTCATGAAGCCCAAACTCCTCTTCAATTGGTCCAGGCAGAGAATTATCCAGCCTGTGTGCCCAAATGGGAGCTTACCACTGTTTAAGGTAGCTCCTTCCACTGATGAATAGCTATAGTTATTAGTATGGACATACTAACATTGGGCTGAAATCTTTCCCTTAATGATTTCCATCCACTGGTCCTAATTTTTACCTCAAGCACTTTAGTCATTGTCACCATGACAAATCTTTAAATATTTGAAGAGAAAGAAAATCTCCCCTCAGCCTGTACCTCCTGGTTTCCATGTCTTCATTTAGAATAAACCCTTCACTTCCTCAGGACGCTGTCCTTTGACTATACCTTATTTTCCTCCATCAATGTTAAATGTACTTATTAGACTATGAAACAGTCTTGTATTTAGGGCCCAGTGCAAAGGCTTCTGCCCTTCCTAGAGAAAAATATGTTTCTATGTGAGAATAGAAATTGTATTCAGTCTCCATCGTAATACTTGCTAGCAGAAGCATAGGCGATGGCACTCAACCCTGACATCCCAAGGGCAAGTGTATCAGGATACACATAAAATTGTATGATTGGCTTCAGTCTCAATAAATGGTTTCAAAGACTCATGCTATATTAGACTTTATTCTAGGGCATTTAGGAGATAGGAGCTATTTATGCCCAGTAGGAAAAATCAGGCAAATAAACCCTAAAACAATATGGAAAAAATAAGATATAAAAGGTTATGCAATTTTGAAGAAGAAGAGACCACTTCCTGAGAGAGACATGTGCAGGCTGCGCGGAGGATGTAGGAAGAGCTGGGAAGCTTGAAGGGTGAGTGAGACTGTAGTAAGCCAAGAAGCAATGAGGGGAGTGAGTAAAAGATTCCAAATTTGGACACTCAACAGGAAAAAAAAGGCTAAAGAAAATGGGTATGGTCCCTCCAGGCAAACAGGAGCTCCAGTAGACTGAAATAAGTAAAAAAGAAAGAAAGGAATAAGTAAAGATCCAAAACCCATTTGGAGGAGTTTTGAATATTTTAAAACACAATTTTATAAATTATACTAATTAAAAATATTTAATAAATCTCTTAGTCATGGCTAATGATTTTTTTTACTTAGTATGATCTCTAAGAAATTTGTTTTCATATTCTTGATGCATTCAAATTAAATTTGCCCCCCTAAAAATTAGAGGCATGGGATGTGGATACTTTGGTAAACATAATAAAAGGTAAAATATTTTATCTTCTTTAGTGTTGTTCAAATGCTAGGCACTGTACTAAGTTCTGTGTATGAATAAACTTTAATACTTTTAGTATTTATGATATCTATATGAAGTAGAAAACATAATTTTCTTTTCTTATAGAAAGAACAGAGAGCTTGAGATATTTGCCCCAAATCACATAACTTCTAGGTAATAGAGTTAAGATTTGAACCTAGAAGGCCTGAAATGTACATCAGTCGCACTGTCTTCCTGGCAAGTGCAAGATCCTGAGTTTGATCTCCAGTATCACGAGAGAGAGAAAGAGAGAGAGAGACAGAGACAGAGAGACAGAGACAGAGACATAGAGAGATAGAAACAGAGAAGAGAGAAAGGGAGAGAGAGAGAGAAGAAAGAACATGTTGAATCTCAAGAACTCTGAATCATCAGAGAAAACAATTCATGACTCTATGGCTAACCAAAGGAAAACTGGCCAGGGGTAAAAATATATCTGTGGATCATACACAATCCTCCTCATCCCTCCTCTGGAGCAGTTTCCACAATTAAGGGCAGACTAATCTCACTGCCATCTCCTCTGCACTTCCAGGATGGCTCACAGATCAAAAACGTAATCTGCTATTAAAATCCCCAGGAAAGAAAATTCCACAGCCACCCCCAGGGTAACAAATCTCCCTGCCAGACCACTTGGAGTAACCCCTATTCAACAAGTCAGAAAGTTTATTTACATACTCTGAGGAATCTGCTTTGTGCTGATTTCCTTAGGGGCCTCTGGTCCCTGAAAACCGCCTTTGTTCTGTGGCAGCTGGCCCTGTCTCAGATTCTATGATCACTTAATTGGGTCATGACTCCTTTCGTGTTCCCAGCTCCTCCACCACCAAGGAAATTCACTGATGTTAACAGACCGGACAGAGGAGGCTTCAAGAAGCCCATTTCTCTCAGAAGAGCTGTTCTCACCACTTCACCACTGATAGAAAAGCTGGGAGCTAGGCAGACCATGGGCTCATCAACCAAGAAGGCTTACCATCTCTGAGTGCATCCTACGCCTTCCTCTCCATTCCAGCTGGAACTTCTTGCTGCTCTGTTTTTGACTCATCCATTGTGGGGGGCACTTTTCAAGTCCTTAAAAACTGCAAAGTCTGGGTTATAATAGGAAAGAGCCCAAGAGTCCAAACCTCAATATCCTGGCCATGGCCACTTCAGCATGTCCTCCACACAGGACCAGGTCCTCCTAAGCCTTCCAGCGAGCAAAACAGGAGCAGAAAAATAGTCATAAATTCTTTTGATATGGCTATATTTATAAAGTAATTATCACAACATCAATGATTACATTGTGAACGTTAGAGTCTCGAGTTAACAGACATTTCTGATTCTAGATGGCCCCTAGCTGTTTATTAATTCTAGGCTTTCACTACATTAGCTTTCATTCATTCATTCATTCATTCAGCAGCAAGTAACCATCTACCAATTTGCTCCAGGTACTGCTATAAGTGCTTGAGGACACAAAGATATAGTAGTAACTGCCCATAACCTCCAGGTGCTCATAGTCTAGTGAAATACTAAACATGAATGAAATGACTATATTAGTGTGTTTTAAGCTCCATGCCTATAATGATGCATTTATACGGTATCATCCCAGTAATATAACAGCAAGAAGAAAATGAATGTCCAGAGAACTTAGAAGATGTGAAATTTAAGATGAGTGTCAAAAATTAATATCAGAATGCCCCAAAGAGAAGAGAATATTCTTTTCAAAAAAGCAACAAAATAAGATACCAATATATAAAATGTTACATGGTGTAGCAAAGGACTCTTGAAGACACAGACATAGGAAGGACTTTCTGAACAGAACACCAATTATATAAGAAATAACACCAACAATCAGTGTATGGGATTATATCAAATTAAAAAGCTTCTGCAGCTGGGCGTGGTGGTTTACGCTTATAATCCCAGCACTCGGGAGGCAGAGGCAGGAGGATTGCTGAGTTCGAGTCTTGCCTGGGCTACATAGTGAGCTCAGGGCCAGCCTGAACTACAAAGTGAGACTCTGTCTCAAAAAAAAAAAAAAGCTTCTGCATAACTAATGAAATAAAAAAATAGAGTGGAGAAACAACAAGTAACAAATTTTTTTGTCAGCTTTTACTCAGAGGGAAGACTGACATCTAGAATACATGAAGAACTCAAAGAACTGAGACTTCCCATAATGAAGGTCCAATTAAAAAGTGGTCAACTCAAATGAACAGATGATTTTCAAAAGAAGTACAGATGGCCAATCAATGCATGAAAAGATGTCCAGCATCACTGACCACTAGAGAAATATAAATTAAAATAACTCTGAATTCTCATCTTACTCCAGAAAGAATACCTATCATCAATACCTACCTTGCTGGCCAGGTTGTGGGGAAAATGGAACACTTGTGTGTTGTTGGTAGGGATATGAATTAGTACAATGGAAATCAGAATGGAAATTCCTGAAAGAACTATAAAAAAGAAAAAAAAATCTCCATTTGACCCAGCTATATCTGTTCTGGGTATCATCCCAAAAGAGTTAAAGAAGAAAAAAGAAGTGAAAATCATTGAGATTACAGTGATACATGGGAGCCTATATTGAGAGAACAGTCCATAATAGTTAAATCTTGGGAGCAACCTATGTACTCATCAACAGGAAAAATGGATAAAGAGAATATATATAATATGTTATATGTAATATATTATATATAATAATTTTGTATTATATAATTTATAAAATACATTATAATGTATCATATAATATATAATTATATATATATATAATATTATATATACTATATGTCCACATGTGCCCTGAGCAGGAAGACTGAAGCTGAGGCTGGTGCTGGGAAAGACAGTAAGTGCATGGTATAACACTGGCAAGTCATATTTTTTCAGACACTATTTCTAGGTGAATATTTTGCTTCAACATTTCCCACACTATTTTTCAGGAGAGAAAGAAAGGAGGGTTTCCTCACCCTGGGAAGCCAGTGTCCCTCACCTTCCATCTTGCCCTCCCTCTTTCCTCTGGGGGCAGTGAGCCAGGTCAGTGTACTCCAAAGTGTGTGTGGGAACACGGGACTTCTGAGGCACAGCTATCCAGAAAAGGAAAAACTGTGTTTAGAATTATATGATTTAACAGTTCCAAACTCAGTTAACCTCAGACATCTTTTCTCCGTGCCCTCGATTAAGCAACTTTCAGAGTTGCAAGTTCACAGCACACTTGCAGGCAGAGGGTACCGCCTGATGCTTATCTCTTCCTGGACAATCAAAATACAGTAGGTTCCAAACTTCTGAATCAGTACCATTCAGGAGAAGATTCAGAAGTTGGATTCGTTTGTAAATCTGACAGAGTGAATGCTGTGTGCCTCTGACACAAATATACAATATAAAGCCTAAAAAAACAGACACAAAAATACAGTATGTCCCTACCTGTACTGTACTGCTATACACTCTAATACTATACGGTGAGCACACAGCAACACACCTGTGACGGTGTCCTGCAGACACACGAGCTACTTCCATGACTTGTTTATGTCTAGGAACATTCATGAGGCGAGATCCATTTATATCTGTGAAAGGTCACAACTTGAGGGTTTATAAGTTCGGGACCTACTGTGGCAAGCTGTGAGTTAACTTTACCAGATCCATTTGCAGGCAGTGTGAATACCAAGAATCAAAAAGGCTGTCACATACCAGTAACTGATGGAGTGAGTCATTTGACCAATTTGAGCCTCAATTTCATCTGTGAAATGGAAGAAGCATAAGGTTGTTTCGGAGACTGACAAAATAATACATTCAGTGGGTTAAATGCAATTTTCTGACATACAGTAAAACTTAATGAGTGTTAGTCTATACTTTTAAAAATATATTAAATGCCAAAGGTAAAAATGAGTGAGCCTGATGGAAAACATAAAATTAGAGTGAAAGGGAATTTCTAGATAACAAAAATAACTGAAATGGACAACTATGAGTTAACAAAGGGTTAACTAGGTAATGGAGCTCTTTGTAAAATGTACCTGAGTAGCCATGACAACTTCTGTAATCTGTCACCAACGGACCATAACTGGCTCAGAAAATCCTGCTAGAGCTCTTTCCTCTGTTCCCCCTCCCCTGCTCTGCTTTGTACAAACTCTGCTTGCTGTATTCCCAGGGAACTCCGATGGAATTCAGCCTCATAGATGTGAAGATGTTAAATAACTAACCAATTAAACACTGCCAAATGCTGTACTTCTGCTTCTGTACTTCCTGCTTGTGACCCTATGAAACTTGCAGTCACCAGATATTCTGGGCCTGTCTTCTTTGGGGAACGATCCCCGTCAGATCCTCTGATATAAACAGAACTGTTTACTGCCTCCAAGTTCAGAGTGCCATCTATTTCCTGTTTCTGGTATTCTGCAACAAAAGTACTATATAAATAAGTACTGTTAGTTGCTATTATTAGAAAGTTCCTAGTCTGTAAAATGCAGTAGTCTAGTTATGTGGCCTCTGTGGCCACAGAAAACATTTAGTTGTTAAAGATAGATTACTCAGCATCTTGAGGTTTAATTATTCATGTGGTTCTGACCTGCAGTGGAAAGAAACAATTATCCTTCTCTTTCCCATTCTGGAAGTGAAAGTTACTTCCTTTTGGAATAAGAAGCAAAGAGAAAAAGCACTTAGGAAGAGTCTTTTTAATCAGGAAGGATGGTGGACGTGTGAAGACAACAAACACCATTTCAGCATACCATAAAAACGTTAAAAGAGTAATCTAAGAGGATCTTTACAACGTTTTGTTCAGTTTCTAGCTCATTGACTTTATCTAGGATTTCAAATGTTGTGTAGAAACCAGAATATACCCACAGTGTGGCAGGTATACAGCTTCCGGAAAGCTCCAGTGAACATCCCTCATCTTATTTTACAATAGTCCCTAATAAATAGTCTTCCCATGCAAGCAAGAGCTCCATGGATATTTTCTTTTCCCCCAACTTTTGTTTATTCTTCTGGCTTCTAAAGGGAAGCAGATGACAGACAGCCTTAGTGTAAGTCTGGCAGGCTGGGGCTGAGCTGAAGGGAATGCAGGCATCTGAAACTTAATATCCTTCCCAGATAGGCTAACAGCCTACCAGAGTGCCAGGATGCACCGGAAGAAATCATCAAGACACACTGTGGACATGTGCACAGTCACACCTGCCCAAGTGACCATGGTACTTGACATATGATCGCCACTTACCAGATTCTCTGCCTTCCAGTCTCATCTTGGATTTGTGTGGAAAGAATGAAAACAGAGACAAGAGTTCCTCCCTGTCACACTCCCGCCTTTCCTTCGCTTTTCTTTTTTTCTCATCCTCTCCCTATTCTCTGCCTTCTTCATGCTATCTTTTTCCCCTAAAGAAAATGTTTGACCTATGTGAACACTTGCTGGCTGATAAGGGCCACTTTACAGTGACCTCTAAGACATGGCAGGAGAGCTTGGAGATCGGTGCTGTTTGCCTCTAGCTCCAGGGTCGGTGGGCACTGCCCCAGACCCGCCATTAGTAAGACCCAGAGCTGGACTCTGAATCTAGGCCTTGGCTCCTTGGACACTTTCACCTCCTGTCCTTCTGTCTCTCACTGTGATTCCTCTACACACCCCAAGAGATGTGTTTCTTAGTAACACAGAGAATCATTGTGTTGTGATATTTGCTTTATTTTCTGGTGCTATCGTCCAAGAACCAACATCATTCCACAATAGACATGTTCTTTACTTTAAATATATAAAATTCCTAGCTTTAAAGATGTAGGATTATGTATATGAATATATATATTACATATAATATGCATGTATAATATCTATACATATATTTACATATGTATGTGCATAGATATATTAATCTATATATAGCTTTTTAATCTAAGGAATTTGTAGACAATTTAGATATGGAAAATCTGCAATGATAGTCAAGGGGACATTTAAGAGCAGAAGAGAGGCCCTTAATGATGTAAGAAGAAAGAAAATAAATTCAGTTTCCATGTGATTCAGTGTAGGCTATAGCCCTGCTGATTCAGTGTTTTCATTTTTTAAAAATAAAAACTTGCAGTTCTTATATTTAACAAAGTACCTTGTGCCTAATGTTTTACAAACACAAAACAGTACTTTTTCAAAAAAAGCAATACAATAACACCAAATGGTGCTGAGAATGCATCATAGCTTAGAATAGTATATTTGATGTACAAAATTTGTCTGGATACAGTTTGGATAATTATCTTAGAAGCTGAGAAAAACACACCACAAACTACTAAAACATTATTTAATATAATCATGTTGAGACAGCAGAAAAATGTTACTAGTATTCTTATATTCATAAATAAAACCTACTTTTTACTACAACTTACCTTGCAAATGATATTGATATTTTCTTGCAAGTTAAAAATCATCACTTTACTATACCTTTAAAATCCTTTATTTATATTGGACCCATTTGTAAAAAATTTTAAATGTGCCAGACATGGTGGCTCACGCCTGTAATCCCAGCACTCGGGAGGCAGAGACAGGAGGATTGCTGAGTTCGTAGCAGCTTGCCTGGGCACCATAGTGAGCTCAGAGCCAGCCTGAACTACAAAGCGAGACCCTGTCTCAAAAAGAAAAAAAAATTAAATGTTATTAGTCACTTTGATAATCTGGAAGAATCTTATAAGATCTCAGAAGTGAATATCCTATAGTCTGACTTCCAAAACTTCCTTGGGTCTTGATGGCTTGTTGTTGCAAGGAGAGAAAAGCCCAGAAAATACAGAGGTATTTCCTTGGAATCAGTGCATGAGTCATTTCACTAAGAATATAATTTCTCCCTATAATAATATATTTAATCAAAACAGTACAAGAATATAGAAGCAGATTATAACATACACAGTCCCAGAAAGTTAGATTCTAAATATTATATCTAAATGTTAAATAAAAAGCTGTGGAGATGTATGTATTGGAATCCTACATCTAGTACTTGTGGTTTTGTGCTTTCACTCAAGACATTTATCCTCTGTGTACCTTTCCTAGTTATCACATGGGAGTAACAGTGCACACCTCACAGTGTTACAACATATAGGCAGGATGACATGCATTAGAGCTCACAGCAGCTCGGGGCTGGAAACACATATCACCTGAATCTAAAGGTGGAAACATCCAGTCTGTGAAGGTAAATGCATGTGGCTTCCTTCCCTTGATGCCCAGCCCAGAGCAGTGTGCTAGCTGAGAGTTTCCAATCCATCACATATCCCTCTTTCAGGTCTTGAAATTCTTCTTAAATGAAACTTTATTCTGAGAGAATAAAGGTTTTTTTTCTTTAAACATTAGTCTACAAAGATGAAGTAGTTTCATTATAAAGAGAACGATCTTAACTAAAATATAATTTTATGTTCAAAATAAGTCCCTATAGGAATAAAAGCTGTATGTATATGGGGGTCAAAGGTATGCACACGCTAGAAATGAGGAGGCAAACTTATTTTCTCTTCAACAATGAACCTTCTCTATTTCCCCAAAAGTCCCCAACATAATTCCCAGAATTCCTGTGGGATGCTTTGAGAACTACTGTTCAAAGTATGTTCTCTGCCACCTAGCTACACCCTCAGCCTAAGAGCTTCCGTTCAAAAGGGAAGGAAAAGCTTTCCCATACTACAGGAAGAAAGCAGTTAGGCATAGTTTGCTGTGGCATTTGTGACTGAAATCCAGGCCTTTCATTAGTCACATGAAAACATATAATTCTAGGAAATCTAGAAGTTAGGTACCTGTAGTCTCTGTCTATTGAGAAGTCACAATCAAAAAGAGATCCACATTCTTACTTCAAATTGTTGTGATTTATCTTAGTTTGCTTAATAAATAAAGGCACAAAGTGGAAGCTGCTTAAACAACGTTTAATCATCCATTCTTAGTACTAGTTCAGTGATAAATGTTAGAAATGGAAGTCACACAGGGCATTTCTGGATTTGAGCAAAAGAGCAAAACAGCAAGATTCAGAAGGATTTAAATTCATCTAATGGTTAATACTTATTTTACTGACGTTTCCCAAAGACTACAAAGATAGATACAATCCATCTGTGTCTAAATTGAGCAAAGTAGGTACAATGGCATGGGAGTATTATAGACAAGGTCTTGCCCTGGTATCAAATTTACTTCAATCTCTCAAGTGGAAGGAATAAAGAAAGTACTGTGCTTCAATCTGGGGACTATTTATACACTTTAGTAATTACAGATGTGAAAGCAACTTCTTTTGTAAGAAACTTCTAGCTAAAACCATAGTTTTAAGAATCTAGATAATAGCTTTCCAGTAGCTATTCCTATTTCTCTTCAGACTGACTATCAGTGGTATCTTTATTTGCAGAAATGTGCTCTAGAAAGTTAAATGGAAGACTATTAAATTTCAGAAAGGAGAAAAAAAACTTCTTCATTTGACTGGAAGCAGGCAAAAGAATATCCATCTTAATCCTCTACTGCCTCAAACATTTTCCCCAAGCATCTACATAACAGTTAAGCCATTTTAATTACTGAAAATATGTTCATAGCACTTTAGAATTTGCATTCTTCTTTTAAATACATATCATTGTCTCACTCATAAATTAATCACCATGAAAAACTTATTTTTGAAGGAACAAGTGAATAATATACAATCTACACTATTTGCTACATAGTGTGTTATCCATTAATATCACTTGGAAAATGATCCCTTTCAAATCAGTCTCTAACCAACTCAGATCAGTCTAAATTTTTTAGACTCTGGTTATGTTTGCCCTGTTCCATGAAGTCTTAAAGACATGCATTTAGTCCTATACGTTTTATTTGCTCCTGGAGAGATGCAAAAAAATTTCCTGAAGGACTCTTATTTTCCTAGGTATGATCTGTGGAGAAGTAGAACACGCGGGGCTGTGAGACACTGAAGAGGGTAACTTAGAAACAAGTGCAAGGCATAACCTTCTGGGTAAAGATCAAAAAATGCTGATATTCTGGCCTAAAGGGGTGGTTGTGTTATTAGTCTCAAAAAGAAGAAACTGTGAGCCATTGAGATGCAGGCAAATTAAAACAAACAAATAAAAACCCCAGGAAAAAAATCTCTGTAATTTAGTACAGCACACAGATAAAATTCTATTTCACTGCCAGTGGCCACAGACTACACTCCAACACTAGTTGGAAAGTTTAGAAATGTATAGTACAGGACTCAGATTCAAGATGAAAGGCCAAATATTTGCTTCAGCTACATTTACTCTTCTTTTTTCCTACAGGAATAGTAGACAAAATGATAGTTCTAGTCTTGGGGTTAGGGAGGCAGTTTTTGGAAGGTGGTGAGACAGGGTCTCATTATATAGTTTGGGATAGCCTTGAACTCCTGTTAATCCCCTTGCCTCAATCTCCCAAGTACTGGGATTATAACTATGCACCAGGATACCTAGTTTAGAAATTTTTTTAATGTACTTGATATGGGAACAAAGGAATTTAACAGAACAACAGGATGTTCAAAAGAACCAGGAAGATAGAAAAAATATATAATATTAAATGGTCAGATGAACTAATAAAAAAAAAGAATAGCTGAGCGTGGTGGCTCATGCCTGTAATCCCAGCACTCGGGAGGCAGAGGCAGGAGGATTTCTGAGTTCAAGGCTTGCCTGGGCTGCATAGTGAGCTCAGGGCCAGCCTGAACTACAAGGTGAGACCCTGTCTCAAAAAAAAAGAATAGGCCAGGTATGGTGGTTCACACCTGTAATCCCAGCACTCAGGAGGCAGAGGCAGGAGGATTGCTGAGTTCAATGCTTGCCTGGGCTACATAGTGAGCTCAGGGCCAGCCTGAACTACAAAGTGAGACCCTGTCTCACAAAAAAAAAAAATTAAAACAGCACTTCAAAACTCCAAAAATCTAGGCCAACTAATATAAAAATCAGAAAAGGGATTCTGGGGCTCCCATCAAAGTAATTAATAAGGATGTGAATGTTGAACAGCTGAGCCAAGTTGGTCCCTGGCAATTTCCAGAGTGATAATGGATAACATTTACTAAAGACTCACAAAAATTAAGTCTGATTTACTCTTCATAACAACTCTCTGAAGTAGGTACTATTATTATCATGATTTGTTAAATAAAGAAACTGGTATGGAGAAGACAAGCAATGTATGATGACCTTACTACCAAGTGATAGAACCAGAGTTCACAGCAAAAGCTGTTTGACTTCGGGAAACACATTACTAAGGAGCTATGCTATACTGTGCTGCCATTAAAGGTCAATGGAAGCCACTTTGTGAAGCTCAGGGAACGAGAGGAACTTAGAATGGTAGGCCAATGCAGCCCTACTTCTACATGTCATCCCTAGAAAAATATTCTATTCACTCCTCTCTACAGTGAACAGCAAAGAGTGCACTGTCTCTAGAAATAATAGCAAAAAAAAATTATATTCATGTTTTAGTAGAAAAAAAGGAGTTTCTTCAGAGGACTAGAAACTTTGAGGGCTCCTAAAGGAAAAAAGTCAAGTAAGATAAGATTTAAGAGAGAAAACCATGAGCCAACCCCCCCCCACACACACACACACACAAAAGGGAAAAAAAAAGAAGTGAGGGGTCCAAAGATTTTGGAAAGCCAAATATGGCAGTTACTAGGAAGTCAAATGGGTTTTGAGCAGCTAATGAGACACATACCGTCTCCCCACCCCAGCCCTGGGCTATCCTGGGGAGCAACAAATGCTCTGTGAGAACTCTGCAGGCATCTGGGTCAAGGACACAGCAGAGCAAAGGGTACTCACTATACCCAGAACACTGCCTGCAAGTCTTCACAAGCGCATCTGTCCTTCCTCCCCAGTCACCAGAGAGGACACAGCTCATCACACGTAGCAGCCCTCCCTAAAAGAAGAGTTTACAAGCAGACTCGTAGGAACTGTCCAAGCTGAAGAAGAATGAAGGACTATGAATCATCACTTTGGAGAGACGCAAACATAAGTAATTAAAATGTCACCAGATGGGGTCTGAGCATCACTAGACATGGTCAGAGGAGATTCCCAAAGCTGAGATAAGGAACCTAAGCTTGTTCACAAGCTGACTTGTCACAGAATAAGATTTTCCAAGACTAGTCAGTAAAAGACACAGGAAGGGAAAAATTAAATGTGCATACTCAAAAACTGAGTGCAGCCATTTGGGGAAATGAGATACTATCTTCTGGAATGAATAGCATGTATGCTTCTCTGGAATGGGGGAAACCCTAGAAAAAGGCGGCCCAGACCTAGAAGGGCACTAACCCACTATATAGGTATAGATCCAGTTTTATCTGTTGGGGTTTGATAGGCAATTGAAACATTCTTTGAATTCTCTTAATCTGTTCTTTATCTTCAGGTCAGGTTCCTGCTCCTTACTTCTCAATTAAGCCATATGAAAATGGACTTACAGTTGTTCTTTGGAATTTGACCTGTAATGGATCTGGGAGAAAAGGAGTCTAAATTTGGGTTGACATGGATGGCCTTAGGTACCTCTGACTGGGTCCTGGAAGTCTTCTTAAAAGTACAGTTTTACTACTGATGTCCTTGTCTCTTTTCTATTCATCTTTTTTCTTCTCTCTATTTCATGAGGAGGTCCCCTAAGAGGAGATGGGAGAACAACTCAACCCCACTCATAAGATATATTGTAGGTCCACTGACTTCCATCACAGAAAAATTTTCAGGACGTGGCAGTGAGAGGCAAAAATAGGTTTATTAAGGATAATTTAAGAGGTATACATTCGGAGAAAATAGAATATGGGCTCATAAGAGAGAGGTGCATTATAGTCCGGTGATTTTTGTATGGTCTTGGGGGAAAATCCTCAAGTAGATGTTCTAGGATATGTTTTTCTAGTGTATGTCATATTATTCATTTATTGAGTTAGGTTAAAAGGCAAATCTTTTGCGTGTGTTTGAAAGTTAGCAATATCCTCTCTGCTGAATAGACTGCTTTCTTGAGGACTTAAGTCTTTGAAAGAAAAGTAGGTTCAATTTACAGGTGAAAAGGTTGGGCTGATTTTATAGGTTTATTGTATCTTTAAGACCTTCAAATTTGGGGGGAGTGAGTGTTCTACAAGAAAAAAACTACATCATAAGCTTGAGTAACTAATTGTGTCTTGAGACTAGTTTTTCCTAAAAGTACAATTTTTCTTGTCTCCTCTCTACCTATTTTTAATCCTGTCCTACCTCAGAAGCACACACATCCTGAGGAAATAGAGAAAATAGAGTAAAACTCTAAAAATAAAAATAAAAATACACACACACACATATGATAAACTAAAAGACATAAACATGAACATGATAGCCAAAAAGAAATCAAGTGTAAATCTTGAAAACCAAAAATTTGATCATTTTAATTAAAAATGTAAAAGTCAAGAGGCAGAATGGGCAATGGGAAGGAAAATTAAAGAACTAAAATTTAGAGAAATTTAGCTACTAAACTATCACAGAGGAATTT
>PVIC010000789.1:0-108193 GCA_004025085.1 Thryonomys swinderianus | reverse complement strand
GCTCAGTTCGTGATAGCTCAATCTTGGAAACAACCCAAATGTCCATCAACTGGAGAGTGGATAAAGAAGATGTGTTTTTTTTTACAAAATGGAGTATTACTCTGCCATAAAGAATGACAAGATCGATCCATTTAGGTGCAAATGGAGACATCTGGAGGATATACTAATAAGTGAAATCAATAGATCACAGATAGACAATATCCGGATCTTCTCTTTGGCATGAACACCTGTGATGCAAATGAGTTCTAGAAAGTAGGACAGCTTTTATAGAGTGGAATATTTCTATAGGAAACCTGATGTGGGAATATGATGAGGAGAAGGAATAAATATGATACAGAAAGAAAATAAAAGAGCATGTATAAGGGGGGAGGAGGGGGGAGTGGGTAGGGATATGGGTAAAAATGAGAATTAACTTGTGGCATATACTGGTACAAATTTCCCAATGTTAATGTGATTTTGAGATGTATATAAATTGTACCAATAAAGAATTCAATTAAAAAAAACATTTACAAAAAAAAATGTGCCTAACTCTTGGCTGTGGACTTCACAGCCCTGGCCCAGCATCCCAGGAGCCTGTGGTCTGGCGCTTCATCTGGCCTTTCAAAAGCCTGTGCCCATGTCTTCCTATCACAGACATCGCTAACACTACAGGATTTGCCAGGCCACAGGGCCCAGATGTCAAGGCTGCTTGACCCTAGGCTGTGACTGCTAGAGCTCTGTCCCACTTCCACTTGAGGCTGTAGCCATGCACGTTACCCAACACACTGACCGGAAGAACTTCTTAGTGTGGAACGTGATGCCTCTGGAACCCCCAAGTCCCCCGGAAACCATGCTTCCTTCTTTCTATAGTCAAGATTCAAATTTTAGGAATTAGCTTTTTCCTGTGGAGATATCTCAGCATCCTCCTGACTACTGGATGGCCAAGAAACATCCCCGAATCTTTGTCAGGCTTATCTACTCCCTCTCCCAAGAGTACTTGCATCTTACATGGCCTACAGCACAGCAGCTCTTGCTCATCTTTCCATCAGCACAATGTCATTAGCATGCAGATATGGCCTTCTCTGGGATGCTGAATGGATCAGATCTTCTTGAATAAAACTAGAGAGGAGAACAGGGGAGCTGACACAGGCCTGAGGCAAAGCCATAAAGGAATGTTTCCCATTCCTGTGTGAATGTAAACTTTCTGATTCTTCTGGTGAAAGTAGAAAGGACGCATCCATGAAATCAATGGCCACATACCCCACACTTGAAGCTGCATTAATCTGTTGCAACAGAACTACTAAATCAGGCACAGTAGTTATGGTTACAGCTATCATTGGGTTAAGCTAACATTAGTTTGCAGTCATTGTCCAGGATCCATCCAGTTTCTGCAGAGAATACATTGCCCCATTCAAAAGAGATTACACAGAGGCCACTATCCTTGTACTCATTGGGTCTTTAATGACCTCTGTCATTGGCTCCAAGATGCATAATCCAGTGATAGGGCAGTTTCAGAAGTCTCTACATCCCTAAAGGATTTCAGTTAACCTCCCCAGTATTTAATCACCTAGATAAATGACCATAGAACCCTTTGGGAAAAGACTGAGGGATTTACCACCACATAAACTTGTTGCAATACTGTAGAGTCCTTCCTTCTTTGGCAGGGGTTTTGATCCTCAGACCTTTGTGGGTTTAGCTGTGAGAACTCAACAAGGGATTGTAACGTCTTATGGTGACCACCCTCAACCTTCTCTTCCTCCTGCATTTTGCCAACTTGTCATATTGATAATAACATCATCCTGTTGGCTATGTCTCTTTTCTCCTATGGAAATCATGCTCTGTAAACCATGTCCACAGTTCTTCATGGGTCAAGTCACCTTCTAGAACCTTCTACAATCCACAGTGCTCTAGTGAGTTTTCTGGACACCAGCATGTCCATTCCAGTGAGTTCACTTTCTTCATCCTCTTTATTGCTTTGTCTGTCTTCTAGGACAACTCAAACATTTCCATGCTACTAACACTGGCTTTCCCCACTCTGTGTTTCTAGGAACTTCCTTCTCCCCACAGCCCAGCAAGAACCTTACTCTTATTCCTTGGGTCCATGGTAGGAGGTCTCCTAAGGAAACTGATCCTTCCTTACACAGTCTTACATTCTGCTTTTCTTGATCAGGCACTCTCACACTCTAGTCCTAAGTGTACCTCCCTGGCACCTGCTGTTACCTTCTAGCCAATTCTTGAACATCCTTGGAATAGAGTCTTTTCCTCCCTTATTAGGCTCAGCATGCCTGTAACTAGATTAATCTTAGTTATCAGCCTAGAAGTAGATGTGGCTGTATCTCCAAAAGAGGCATCTGCTGTGTCATAGGAGAGTCACTTGTAGCATCTTCCATCACTGCAAATGTGCTGGCTTTGGGTTCAGCATTGCCTATAGAGCTAACGTGTTCAGGATGTTCCCAGCCATGTTTCTGGCTCACTAATTTTCCCCATCAGCTTTTGATCTCTCTTTTCCAGTATTCAGATGTTGTTGGAGCCTCCTGCTACACAGTACAATGGCATTTTGAAGGAGGCCCATATATTTAGCCATTAATCACTTGTTTTTCATTATCCATTTGCAGGACATCAATATAACTTAGCAGTCACCAACCAGTTCTGCTTTCTTTGTAAGCACTATATTCCCATATTTTCTGGTGTCTGAACCACTGGCTCAGTAGTGGTTCCCTCCACTGGGGTATTCCCACCGGCAACAATGTTCGCTCCTTTGAGATGATTTTCTATTTAATTTAATTTAATTTAATTTAAAGTTTTTGCAGTACTGGGATAGAACTGGGGCCCTTGTGCTTTTATGGGAGCTAAATCCCTGGACCTGAGATGTAGTTTTTGCTCCACACAATAAGAATCTTTTGGAGGGGCCACTCTACAGCTGCTCTTGACTATCTTAGAGTTACTGCCCACTGAGGCTCCAGGGAAGAGTGAGTGAGCTGTCTACTGCTGTCTCAGTCAGTCCTGGGCCACTGGGATTGATTTGGATTGTCCTGAAAGCTGAAAAAAATCAAATATGTAAAAGAATATTGAGGAGAAAGATGTATAAGGGGAAGAAAAGAGGAGGAAGTTAGGTGAGGCAGGAGAACTTATCAGGCACAGGGCTGCAGGGCTGTGCTAACTTCCCATCAGTGCCGTAATGAATTATGACACTTAGTGGTTTACAGCAATAGACACTGGTGTTGGTACAGTCCTGGCAGTCAGCAGTCTCACTAGCTAAAATTCAGTGCTGCCAAGGCTGCAATCCTTTTGCAGGCTTCAGAGTGGAATCTGCTCTTGCTCTTTTCCAGCTTCTAGAAGTGGTCTTCATTCCTTCCTAAGTGGGGTCTTCCATCTTCAAAGCCAAGGCTCACATCATTCAGACCTCTGCCTCCATTGTCATATCTCTTGCTTTGGCCCCAGAGCATTAAAACAGTGAATCTACCAATATAATCTCTTCTTCACGTGAACCTCATTTAATAGGGTCTGTGCATTCTCTTGCACTTGCTAAACAGGTGCCAGAACCACCAAGCTAAATCTCCAGGTCTGCTCTTGGACATTTTGCAGTGGGCAGGGCATTATTTAGCTTGTAATAAGGTCTTTATAAATGATGGGGTAATGCAGAAGAACTGGATGGTAAGAGTTAATGAGCCCTACAGATCGCAATAGTTTGTGAGGAATTAGTTGAAACAGAGTCTTAATGAGTGTTACCTATATTCATCTGTGCTAATGGCAGAGTTGTTATTCAAATGTTATTCATGTGACCAAAATTGATATTGTCCAATTTGGTACTCACCTTTGCTGTTTGGAAAAAAGCCTGAGAGTGGGCCTTAGGAAGCTGTCTATACTGTTTTTATAATGGGGAGAGTACTACCCTGTACAAGTACTGGCCTAGATGATCCTGTAGGGTGTCTTATGATAAGATTCTGTCATATTTTAGTCTGTGCCCACATGGTACAGGGGGTGACATATCTGGAGGTGCAGTTTCTAGTTATGGATACTGCTCATGTAATGCCATTTTGGATTTGTCATTTGGCCTGAACACTGGTTTCAGTCAACTGAGATACTTACACATACATTCCCACTGTTGTTGTTGAGTTATGATGATAAGCCAGGGGGTAACACCCACCTTCACATTAATAATGCATAGAATTTTTCTGGAAGAAAACAGTAACACTTTTGTACTCCGACTCCTTACACTGTTGACTTATATTATTATTACATCATTACTTATATGTTAACAAACATAAAACTAGGCATAAACTCCCTATGCTTATATTTACTGTTTGGTTATATAAAAATCAAATTCAAAAATTAAACAAACAAGACCATAAAACCAATGAAAAATAAACAGGTAAGTGAATGGGTCAGAATTCCCTTTCAAAAATGAAGTGAATTGTTGCTGCCTCTGTCCCGGGTGTTTGGAGTGACGGTTTTGCTAACTGGGGGCAATTTACCTGTTTCTCATTAGTTCAAAACAACTAATCCAATATTTCTTATTTGTGGTTATTAATATAAATTTAAACTTGTGCATTGAAATGACGTGAAAGACTCATTTATAAGTGGTTATATTGTTATATGAAATATACCTTCATGATTCATTTTAAATTGTAAAGATAAAAAACTCAAATATTCAAAGTGAAATAATTGGAGGAAACCTGGGGATCTCTGGGAGTGTTAGTCATGATCAAATGCTGAGATAATGAGGATGAATGTGCTCTCCAGAAGTTAAAAGGAGTTAATAGTTGCCAGGAGCCATTACTGAGACAAGATGCAAGCTAAAAGTAGCAACCTCAAATCGCACTTCCTTGCTGGCCCAACTTCTGACAGCATCCTAGCAGGTTGGGAGGCTGACGTGTCTGTTTCATCTTAGACTCCTTTGGATCCCTGGGTGGATTGCAAGTCCCCTAGGACCAGCAGAGTCTGGCAAGGGGGAGGCAAAGCAAAGTAAGCTGTCAGGCAGCACTGTGTAAAGAGCCCAGAGCACATTGTGAGAGGGACAGAAATGCACTGAGGAAACTCAGCTCTGGACAAGACCCCATCTTTTCCATTACCCACAAGGCTGGACAATGGTTCCTCCTCTTTTAGCCAACTGCTGACTCTGTGCCCCAAAGAGGAATTATATACAGAACTTGAGTACTGCAGAGCCTCATGGGGAATTTAAATTTTTTTTTTTTTTTTTTACCAAAAGTTAACAACACTAATAGCGACGTCGGTGATATAGGAAAGAAGCTTGAGGGCTCTCCTTTTCTCTTTCTTCTTGCTGTTCCTTTTGGTTTCCTTTTATTCTTCTGTTCTTGTCTTTTCTCTTTTGCTCTCCTTTCCTGAGAGTTTTTCTTTGTCAAGGACATAGATTTTTCTTGATGTATGGTCCTCATTCTTTTCTTTATTCTTGTTTTCCCAGTCATCACACTTGAGTTGGGTAATTACCTGACAACTAAAGGAAAAACAAGAAAATAATATTTTTATCAATATTCTTTCAAGTTAGGTAATTTTTATGTAATCTTATTTGATCTTTACAACAACCTGTGACACTATCATTATTTCCCTGTGCTAGAAGTGGAAAACTGAGATTCAAGAAGAAAAGGAGCTCTTCTTCCTCTTCTGCTTTCTCTTTCCTCCCCTCCTCATTCTCCTCTTCTCTTTTCCCTCCTCCCTTATATCCCTTTAAACCCCTTCCTTTCTTAAACAACTCAATCTTGAATGCTTGGCAGGATGAGCAGGTGAGGATCTGTACCAATCTGGGGAAACGGGTGGCTTGGAGTGGGGTATCAGCTTGAGCAGATTTGCTCTAACATGCTGAGTACATACAAGGTGTGATTAAAAACTGTGGCAAATGTTTAAAATTTTTAAAACCAATACCTATTACTGTAAAAGGCACATTCTCATTATGTCATCATACTACTCCTGTGCACTGTCGTGGCTGCCTTGATGCTCTGAATTGATTCAGAATGTTTATCCTCATGATCATTTTGACTTTGATTTGGGGAAGAGCCAAAATTCACATGGTGCTAAATCCGGCAAAGAAGGCATCTGAAGACACAATGTCATGTTTTTCTGAGCTTCTCCTTCTGTTGAGATGCCAATTGGCAGCAGCATCCACCAATTTTTTTAATCTCACTCACAGAAGAGGACTTCCAGAGCTACTTCAGAAAGAGGCAGAATAATGGGGTGTGTGTTGGGGGATGTGGGGTAGGGAATATCTTGAGGGAGAATAATGGAAATGTATCTTTTATTGTAATAATTTTTAAAATTTAAGTATTCACCATATTTCCCATCACCCTTTGTATATCCGATATTCAACAGAAGTATAACCTATGTTTAGAACAAGACAAGACAGTCAGGAAAAGCTTAATCTAGGTGAACACAAATTGTTTAACTGGCAAAGACTGTAAGGTAACTTTTCTAGGTGTTTTAAAAATTAAAGGGAAAAACAATGACAAGGGTTTAAAAAATAAGGACTCTCAACAAAGAACAAAAACATGTTTAAAAGAACAAATGGAAATTAGAGAGTTGAAGACTATACTGAAATAAAAATCTTGTAGTGTAGGCTCGATAGCAGGTTTGAGTTGGCAGGGGAAAGTACCAATGTGCTTAAGGGTGGGTCAGTAGAAATCACTTAAAGAGTAAAGAGACAAAATGGAAGAAAAATATGAAGAGTTTCAGAGGCCTATGAGGCATCATTCATCATAACAACAAATGTACAACTGGAGTTCTGGAAGAAGAGGAAAGGGTGATAGAAGGCTAAAATTCTTGGAAGGTCAAAGTCTTTGAAAACTTCAAATTTGTTGAAAAAAAGTAGATATTTTTATTTAAGAAATTCAGTGAATTCCAAGTAGAATGGACCCAAAGAACTAACCATTACAATATTCAAACATATTATAGTGCAATGGTTGAAAGTCTCAGATAAAGTCTTAAAAGTCACAGGAGAGAAATGATTCATTACACAGAGGAAAATAACAATATAATTAACTGCTGACTTCTCAACAGAAACAAGAACGGCCAGGAGGTAGTGGAATGACACATACGTGCTGGGAAAAGTATTATCAATGATGAGTTCTGTTTCCAGTAAAAACATACTTCAAAACTGAATGTGAAGTAAAAATACCCCAGAAAACAAAGACTGAAAGATTAAGAGGTACATTCCAATCAGTACTAACAGAAGTCCTTCAGGCTGTAGGGAATTACCACTGACAATAGCTAAAACCCACACAAAGAAATGAAAAACACCAGAGAAAGTGAATATGTTGATAAATATGAGTATGGAATGTATTTTCCTCTTTTTTTTGTTAATTTCTCTAAAAGACAGATTTTGTAAAGCAGTAATTATAATAATATTTCTGGATTTGTAGCATATACATGAAAGTAAGAGCACATTAAAGGAGGGGGAAATGCTGTGATATGGAGGAAAAATTGCTCTATTTTATCACAACTAAGTTAGTATTAACTTGAAGTGTTTTGGGATGAGCTGTGGTGCGTTTTGTAATCAATAGGTGAGAAAGTAACTGAAGGATATTTTAAACATTCAAAAAATGAATTAAAGGAAAGAAACTAAAGGTCAAAGGAGAATTAAGAAAAACTGCTTGAAACAAAATAAAGATATAAAGGAGCATAGAGAAGAAATAAAGACATGCAATATATAGAAAATAAAAGCAAGATGCTAGCTGTGACTGAAAACATTGTGACTATATTAAATTTGAATAAACTAAGGCAAAGACTGCCAGATTGATTTTTTAGGCAACAAAAATATGCCATCTATGAGATAACCATTTTAGATTTAAAAACAAAATTAATTTGAAAATAACAGAATGAAAAAAGAGAGAGCATGCAAATAATAACTAGAGGAGAGCTTGAATGGTTGTACTATTAACGGCAAAGTAGACTTTAATGTTAGAGATAAACATTTCATAATAAAGGGTCAATGTTTAAGGAAGATATAACAGAATACCGATGCACATAATGAAAAAAAACCCTAAGTTTATTAATCTAAAACTGGCAGAACTGAGAGGACAAATAATAATAATGGGAGGTGTAGAATTTAACAACACACTTACAATATTTGATAAACCAGCCGGACAGACAGTACTGTGGTTGGCTAAGGTCGGAATCTGTTTTCCAAAGGTTCAGACTGTGTGGAGTCTCTGAGACGTGGGGTCATGTGAAAGGCGATTAGGTCATGAGCTCTACCCTCAGAGGGTGGATCAGTTCCAGCTAGAATGGGTTGTTACAAGGGCGCCCCCCATCCCTGGTTCCCCTACTTCACACCCCACTCACCAGTCTCCGGTGTGGGCCGATACTGTGACGTCATTTCCAGGTGTGACATAACCAGGAGGCGCAAAGTTGTCAGTCCCCAGTCCTGGAGCTAAATAAACCAAATCTCAGATGTTTTATTATAGCAATAGCAAACAAACGAAGATAGAAAGTCAGGATGCAGACTTGAATAATTCTCTTGACAATGTGACTGAACTGGTATTTATAGAGAACGCCAACTCCAAAGAGAAGACTATACATTGTTTTCAAGAGAAGTTGGAGCATTGTCTTAGAGAATATGGTATGTAAGTTTTAAAATAAACTGAAAAATACTGAAGTTTTTCTAAATGTGTTTTCTGTCCATAACAGAATTAAAAATCAAGAACTAGAAGAAATTTGGTATAACCAGTAAATATTTTAAAATTAAAGTGAAAAACTTCTAAATAATGTACTAGGCCAAGAAGAATCCAAAGGGAAATCAGAAAGCACTTGGAACTGATGAAAAAAAAAAACCCCACGTGGAATATTGGAATTTATACAAAGCAACTAAAGTAATATGTAGAGAAAAAATTTTTAAGTTTCATTGCCCATATTAGAATATTTTTTGTGTGCTTTAATATAAGATAGTCTACAGCATGCCAATCAGATGGAAGGAAAGAGCCAATAAAAGCACCTGAAAATGCAGAAGAGAGAGATTGAAACTCATGGGGGACAAGTCTGATTTGGGTCTACTTGGGACCACATGGGCTCCTAGATGGAGTGTGGGAAAGGCAGGACTTGCAAATGTAAATCCTTCTCTGCGGCTGCTGTGATGGTCAAGAGTGGGTGGGGGCAAACATGATGGGTGACTTGGCTGCCCATGGTCACTTCTAGGAAGCAAGCCAAATGTGTCCTCCCACATTGTGGCTTGGATTCCGCACGCCCAGGTATAAAGATACAGCCATCCCCGATGGCAGCCTTGACTCTCCTGGGTTTAGTCTCCCAAACTCACCCAGCTTGGGGTGAGTTTTAACCACAGAATTAAAAACAAGTAAGTGGCGGGCTGGAGGGTTAGCTCAGTGGTTCTGGCGCCTGCCTCGCAAGCACAAGGTCCTGAGTTCGATCCCTGGTAACCACATACAATGCTGGGCGTGGAGACTCATGCCCACCAGCAATCAATACCTCATACCACATACCACAGTGCTGGGCATGGTGGCTCATGCTTGTAATCCCAGCACTCGGGAGGCAGAGCCAGGAGGATTGCTGAGTTCGAGGCTTGCCTGGACTGCATAGTGAGCTCAGAGCCAGCCTGAACTACAAAGTGAGATCCTGTCTCAAAACAAAACAAAACAAAACAAAACACCAAATAAGTGGTACCGGCACCTGTTTGGCAAGCGCAAGGTTCATAGTTTGATCCCGGTAGCCACGTACAGCAGTACCAGTTGTGGTGACTCACACCAACCAGTAGTACCACACAGCACAATGCCAGGCATGGTGGTTCACTGTAATCCCAGCACTCAGGAGGCAGAAGGAGGAGGATAGCTGAGTTCAAGGCTGGCCTGGGCTATATAGTGAGCTCAGGGCCAGCCTGGACTACAAAGCGAGACCCTGTCTCAAAAAAAAAAAAAAATGTAAAGAAGTTTATAGAGTAAAAGCTTAGAGTGAGCTAAGATTAACTTGTTGAAGAAAGCATTTTTAGTAGTTTTAGTGTAACCTCAGCATACAAGTTTGCAGTCTGTAGCAGGGTACTGTGATGGCTTCAATTTTTACAGTCACTTCCTGAGTCTATAAGCCCTGTGTGTGGTGAGGGCCCTGTGTTTACATTTCATATCATCTTTTTACTATAGCTTTCCCATGTTTAGACATACAGTCACTATTGCGACACATTTGCTAACGGAGGTCAGTACAATAACAAGCTCTATTAGGGTCATAGGCCAGGAGAGACAGGCTGCTTTGCTGCACAGCCTGGGGCGCTGTGTGCAAGACCATCTCGGTTGGTTTGAGTTCCCGCTGTGGTGTCCGCACAAAGAGTGAATCACCTACCAAGACAGTTCTGAGAGAGCAGCTCCTTGGTAAGTGGCTCATGATGCTCTTGGATGAATTATTTTACAAATGAGAAGATATTTGACCAAATAGCCATTATACCAAGGCTGTGAATACAGTAGTAAAAGAGGCTGAAGATCAAAACCTAGTTTCCTAGGGTCTTGGGCCAAAATTCTTTAAATTTGCTTAGTGTTTCCTTATGCTGCTTGCTGGTCACTGGCATAGCACAGGCTAACTTTGTTCCCCTCATTATTGTTATTTTTTGCCACTGAATCCCACTTGTGTGCCAACAAAGCAGTTGGTGGGGCAGACAGATTAACAAAAATCCTCATTGTATCCCTGCTCTTACCCGCATTCCTGTGGGTACACAGATAAAACCTGCCAACAATTGCAACACAAAAACAAACCACTAGTTGTTTAACATGTACCAGGTGTCAGACACAGTACATTAAACATTTTGTTTAATCCTATAAGTAGATACAGTTTTTATGATTTTTTTTATACAGATGAGCAAACAGCCAGCGTTATCAAGCAATTTAGCCAAGGTCACCCAGCAAAGGGGAAGAGTTTGGTTGTAAACCCAGGACATCCAGCTTCCTGGCCTCCACATGGCATCAAGTAAGGGCCACATCATACTCCAGAAGTGGGTGCCAGGAGAGGGCAAGAATCCAGGCTCCTCTTCATTGTCCTAGCTCCTCTGTGCAGCTTCCCCAGATCAGCACTTGTCCCTGCTTAGCACCCTGTCCTTGGGACCCTTGGGAACTCCCGTGGGTGCTGCCTCCTCTCTCCCTCCTGCTCTCTGATTCCTCCTCCAGCTGCAAAACCATTTTGGCAATTCAAGCCTGACGTCTACTGAGTTATGTTTCTCCAAATTGCTACATTAATAAAGGCCGTGTGTTCCTAGAGGATCATTAATTACAGACACATTTTTATTTCCCTCTGAAATACAGCCTGTGTTTCACTCCACGCAGCACAGGCACATTCTTGCCCAATGTGCCTGCATGTTGCTCCGGACATCTGTTTCCAACTTTCTGGCAAACAGTTCTTGATAGTCTTTGCTCTTGGTTCCCTTCTTCTGCCTTGCCTTCCCCCAGATGTGGGCTTTCCCCTGCAAACCTGCATAAGGCAAGGTCACCATTTCTTAACCTTTCTGATAAAAATCAACTGGCATTGTTAGAGGGAGCTATGCAGAGCCAGGAGGTCAAGGAACAAAACAGTACCTGCTGATGGGCTCACTCAGTGCCTCCTTGGATTTAAGGGGGACCCAGTACCTGGGCCGTTGTGGGTAAGACGGCCATCGCAGCTGCCCATGCAGCTGCCTTGCTGCCAGGGCCTGGCTCCCATGCCAAAAAGACTGAGGCAGGAAAAGGGCAGGAGCTCCCTACTCTCCCCATCGGCTGAGGCCTGGAGGTAGAAATCCTGCCACCATACTCACTATCTGGTGCCAGAAGTGAGACACAGGCAGCTTCAACGTGTGGAGCCAATGAACTGGGGTCATTTCCTGCCCTCTCTGCTTCATTCCTGTCCACAGACACGGCTCTCTCTGGATTTCTCCTTTGCCTCTCTCTGGACACTGCTTTGAATTTCATTCTCTTTCTACATCAGTGGTTTGCATCCAGGGCTGCGGACTAGCATCAGTGGTGGAGAATTCCCAGAGATTCGGTGCTGAGGCCGCCACACAGCCCAGTTCAGAGGCTCAGGGAGTAACATACATGCACCAGCCATTTTGAAAGCTTCTTAGGTGACAGCAGCACCCAGGCAGGTTCAGAAAACTGCCCCTACCCTTGCTACTGAAAAGCAGAGTCTGCCCCACAGCACCTGGGCCTGACTGATTAGAAATGCAGACTCTCGGGCCCCGCCCTGGACTCATGGAATCAGAATCACCTACATTTTAATAAGATCTCCAGATGATTTGTATGCACTTTAAAATTTGAAAAGCATTCCGTCTCAAAACGTTTTCCAAACTTTAGTATGTAGAAGAATCACCCAGAGAGCTTGTTAAAAATAAAAATGCAATTCCATAGGTCTAGGATGGGGCTGGGGATCTGCTTTGTTAACAAGGTCCCCTGCCAGTTCTGACGCTTTCTGTCTTGGGATCACACTGTGCTTTGGGCTCGAGCCTCCTGGGCTGGGGCCCGACAACCTGGGCAGGGCTCTCCCTCCTGGGTAGCACCCTTGCTGGGCAAGGGGAAGTCTTCCGGCTCTAGGAAGAGGGTCTTGTGGCCGCATCCTGCAACATAGAAGGCTGAAACTCCTCACCCTCACCCTCACCTAAGCTTGCTTAGCTCTCTTATCCCCTCTGGGAAAAGTCCTCTGTCCCCTTGTCCTCAGCTGCCACAGTCTGAAGTTTTCTAGGAACTATGTACTTTTAAATTAAGATAGATTCACATAACAAAATTCATCACTTCGAAGTGTTCAGCCCAGTGAATTTTACTATATCCATTTGCTTTTGTATCATCACCACAGTCTAATTCCAAAAAGCTTCCATCACCCCCCAAGAAACCCTGAATTCATCTGCAGTCAGACCCAATTTCCTCTCCCCCACCCCTGGCCGCTGCTAATCTACTTGCTGACTGCGGATTCTGGCAAGTCAGGACATTTCGTATCAATGGAGTCACACAATGTGTGGCCTTTGTGGCTGCCTTCTCTCACTATCTCGTGTTTCCAGGTCCGTCTGCGTTGTAGCATATAATGAGATGGCATTTACTGCCTTTCTCACCTTTATCGGGATGTGACTGGCCCAAGTGTCTACAGGAAAGCCCCCTCATGCTTCTTAACCCTAACTTTCCTGCTACTCCTGTGTCCCGGTCCACAAGCCTCCAAAGACAGCAGAGTGGACTATGGGTCGGGAACCTCCGAGGATCAGTGTATAAGAAGGGGCTTCCCGTGTCCAGGTGCAACCTCCTCCCTTCCCAGTGAAGCAAACTGAGGCCCAGAGAGGCTCTCCTGCTCTTCTCCAGCCTCCTGGGACATCTGGGGCTTCCCGGGGTGGAGAAAAAGGAAGCTGTGTGGTGGGAGGAAGGGAGGAGGGGGGATTGAGGTGAAAACTGGACCAGAGGAGGGTGTCAGGAGGCATCCGTGTCGGAGTCCCTGATGCCGTTTCCCCGAGGAGAGAAAAAAGAAACCAAGGCTGAGATTTATATCTGGGATTTTAAGTTTTCCAAAGAGAGTACAGAAAAGACACATTTATTGAGAGATGATAAATTCCCTCTTTGCAGATTTATTAGAACTTGTATAGAGTTGGATCATAGATTTTTTTTTTTGGCGAAAGCCCTTAAATTTTTATGTCCCATCATAATGGTAAATGAAGTCCGGTAAGCAGTTTAAATAATTCTTGATTAAATGATCCTCCCCTGCCGCCCATTCCAAGCCTCTGCCCCTCCAGCTGGGCAGTTAAAGCCCTTGCTCCCCCACAAAACCAGGGAATAAAATCTCTAGAATAGTGAAGAGTTGCTTCAAGCTGCATTCCAGAGGCTAAACTCAAGAACGTTTTAGAGTAGGCAGAGTGGCGAGTATATAATCAGGTTAAACTACTTTCAAAGTTGATTGTCCACCATGTAGTTGCCCTTTAGTGGTCCAGGTCCTACTTACTGTACTGGGAATACCCTTCCTCTTATGAATGTGCTCTTCTAATCTCCCTTTTCCTTTTGTGTACTCTTTTGCAGTCTCACTGTCCCTTTTGTCCTCAGGCACACCTGACCTTGCTGCCTCAGGGCCCTTGCACATGCTCTATTCCTTCTAGAGAGACTTTTTTTGTAGATATACTAAGGGCAATCCCTTCACTTTTTCCAGACTTCTCTTTGCATATCACCTACTGAGAGAAACCTCTTCTGGCAAAAATATAGTCCTCTCTCTTATATCTTTCCACTTAGCCTTTTGTGCAATTCAACAGCACAAAGAATTCAGTGGAAAGAGTGGACCAAAGAATTGAAAAAATACCTCCCGAAATGATATACAGTTGGTAAGTTAGCCCATGAAAACACAATGAACATTATTACTTGGTACAGAGGTTCCAGTTCCAAGCACTACCTGGCTCAAATGAAAAAGACCAACTGCACCACGTGTTGGCAGTGTGGTGGGTTAACCCGGACTCATCCACTGCTGGAGGAAATGTAACTGGTACATCCACTTTGGAAGCAGGCTAAAATATAGATACACCATTTTCTGGCTCATTCTGCTCCTGTTTGTATTTAAGAGAAATAAAACTTAGATCCTTACAGAGATTTGCCCTGAATGGCTTATTTATTTCAATATAATTTTTTAAAAGATTCATTCATGTCGTTTTGTGCATTGACTTTTACTGATGGATAATATTCAGTGAATGAATATGATCTGATCTATTTATCACTTTTCCTATTAATAGACATTTGGACTTTTTCCATTTAGGGGATGATGACATAGTTGGAAGTAGGATTAGGATGAGTGGAAGGAGGAGACTGTGGAGAGGGATGAGACAGGTTTTGGAGATGATGAAGCGATTCATTGTCTAATTTGTGGTTATTATTTAGTAGCATAAAAGTGTATCAAATTTCAGATTTTAAAATGGGGAATGTATTATATGGAAGTTATATTTCAAGAAACTTGACTTTGTTTTAAAAAAAGGTTTTCTCCCTGGGCTAAAGAGTTAAATCTGTCTGTGGAACAGCGAACAGAGCTTGTCTCTGGGATGGCAGCATCCCGTGGGCCTGTGGCTCTAGAAAATTCTAGAAGTCCAAGTCCTCATGGCCTTGAGGGAAGACTGAAGTGAGTCAAGCTCCACCTGTTGATTTCTGTCAGAGTCCTGACTGGGGTTCTCACTTTTCTTTAGGATCATAATTTCTTGTTGATTTCTCTGTTCACCAAGGCCCACTGACCGCATTGCATGGCAGGAATATGATTAGGTTTACATGCACCGATAGCTCTCTTGGCTCTTGTGTGGAGGTCTCCGACTAGGATCACGGATTCATCTATTTTTCTTGCAGTTCCATCAGTTTTCACTCCTTGTATCTGAGGCGCTGTCATTAGACACACAATCATTACAACTGTACATCTTTCTTTGAATGAACCTTTCTGTTAGCAGGAATGACACTTTCTATTCCTGGTCATATCACTTGCTTTGAAATTGACCTTGTCTGATATTGATACAGCCACTCTATATCAGCCTTCTACTAGTAAATATTAGACAGTATTTTTCCTCTCAGCTTTTACTTTTTAACTATGTGACTTTTGACTGTTAATCATGATATTTCAACTCCACTTGAGTAAAAACTGCCTGAAGCTTAGTACAGTGCTGCACGTATAAGTAAATGATCAATGAGCAGGTCACAAACTGAGGAGAGAAAACCTACCCTAGATGTGGGTGGCACCAGCCAATAGGTTTGTAGCCTGGATGAACCTCTTCAGAGGAGCCCTGGTCCTCATAGTCACCATTTCCTGCAGGTTTCCAGGGCTGACTTTTCAGTCTTCTAACGTAGACCTTTCAGTTTTTTGACACAGACTCATGCTGGGCTCTGTGGTGAGCTTCTAGTGTTTAGCTTTTGACTGGATCCTTTGGCTTTCCAAGGCACAGAGAGCCACTTTGGGTTCTTTCACATCTGATCTGGAAGACAGCCACTGGGACTCTTCAGCTTACAGTATTAAGTCTGTTCTTCCAGTGAATCCTAATACATGGATTTGTCTTGAAAGTGGATTTCTTATGGGAACAGCATATATAGTCAGTCTTGCATGTTAATTCAACATGAGAGTCTGTCTTTTGGTTGGCCATTTTTAATCATGTACATTTAATGTGGTTATTGGTGTACTTGTACTCCAGTCTATTTTGAAGTGTCCCATGTTTTCTTTATTCCCTTCCTCTCTCTTCTGCCTTCTTTGGTTGTTGAGGCCTTGACAGACGGACGGGGAGGAACTGGGAATAGGGACTAGACATGGTCTGATTTTATCCAGGGCTCATCTTGGTGATTTTCATGTCCATCCCTCTTGATGGTACCACTACCTCATGGCATCCCTCAGCGCTTCTGGGCCAGCTTTGGCATATCTGTGTAATATCTTGAGGAGTTTTCATTTTGCACTGAGATAAAAAAAAAAACACAGAGGAAGGAAACTCAGGTGAGACCTGCACAGGGTGCAGTGGGGCAGAAAGAGATGTGACAAAAGTATCATGTGTTAGTCCATTTCTGCTTTTTATAATTATCCACCATCCACTCTCTGACAGGCACCAGGGTCCTAGAAATGAACACTACGCCCACATTCATATTTTTCCGGAGCTTACGCTCTTGCAGGGGAAAGAGGGACTACACGTCAGTCCTGTCTACGTCATTACCAGCTTGGTAACTGCCAGTACAGTAAGGGTGCCTGCAGGGAGGTGGAGTGGCCTGGGAGGGAGAAGGGAGGAGGGAGGAGGGAGGAGGTAGGTGGGAGAATGAAGGAAAAAGGAGGGAGGAGGGAAGTCCTCTGGCCCAGCTCCTTCTCCCGTCCTCTCCCCAGGTTCAGGGATCCCCACAGACTCTGCAGTGGCACAATTAGCATAAGTCAATACCACCCTGGCTCCTGAGATCTTAGGCTCTGCTCACAGGGACCCAGGTACTCTGCAGAGTCAGTTTTCTTGGCAGAGTCAATATGCACAGGATTAAAATGTGGTTTTCTTTTACCTTCTCCTGGGAGCTCAGAGACCTGTGGTTTTCTGCGTAAATATAAAGTGGGTTGATTCTTCCTGATCCCTGATTTTATCAGCAGAGCATGGATTTCTCACCCTACCTGCCTGTATCCAGTCCACTACATCTGCCAGGTCAGGCAGGCTGAAAGACGTGGTGCCTGAGCAGTGTATATACACAGATGTGTGTGTCTGTCACATGTGCCTGCATCTACTCCTGTGTTGGTGTGTGTTTGTGTGTGTGCATGTCTGCATGTCTGCATATATACTGTGGGTATGAACGTATGCTTTCATGTGCATATGGCATGCCTATATGTTTGGTTCTGTGCTGTTATCTGGGTCTGTCCATATGTCTGTGTTTGTGTGTTTATGTGTATATGTATGTGCACACCTCCATGTTCCTGTTGCATTGTGCCTGTATATATCTGCATGCCCATGTGTTTCTGTGTGCCTGCATATCTGCCTGGATCTGTCGGTTTGAATACATGTGTGTCTGTGCATAGCTGTGGATGTCTCTCTGTGTGTTCTGCATATACGTGTATATTTATGTCTCTTTGTATGTATGGATGTATGTTTTGTGTGCTTGTTTGCAGCTTTCTATTGCTATAGCAAAATATCTGGGATGATAAACTGATAGGGAAGAAAGTTTGCTCAGCTCACTGTGTCACTGCTTTAGCCCCACTCAGCCCCACGCTCTGCACATGTAGTGGAGCAGAGCAGTACAGAGGGAATGTGGGTGGAGCAAAGCTGTCCACTGCTTGGTGGCCAGGAAGCAAGAGAGGAGAAGGCAGGGCCAGGGCATCCCTGGGCCCTTTTGAGGCCATACCCTCTGACCTAACTTCCTCTGCCAGACCCACCTCTTAATAGTGTCAGTATGAATAGGGGAATAGGGGGAATAGGGGCTAGATATGGCCTGATGGTGTTAGTATGAATCTCTGTGTGTGCATCAGTGCTTGCCTCTGTGTAGGTGCACATATCTGTGCTTAATCAATATCTCCATGCATGTGCAGGTATGTATAGTATGTACAATGCTTGCTGTGATGTGGCCCTTTTGATGCTGTTGTTTGGAGGAGACCATGGGGCTCATTTGAGGCTCCATAATTGATCTCTGATACCCTCCTGATGCTGGGTTTCCCCGGACACACCATTTCCAGGCCAAGGGTCCTTCCTCACTCCCATTCCCACCCATCTCTGTCTTGGCCCCATGCTCACCTTCCTCTGCCCTCTCAGGCATGGTCCTTTCTTTTCTTTCCTTTCCTAGTTGAAGATAAAGGCTGCACTTGCCTGTATCTCTGGGGGCTGCTTCTCTCTAACCCTGTCATCTGCCTCTGGTTTTAGCTTTTATCACTTTTTGCTTTGTGGAAAGAAGGTCTTACTGTATAGTCCAGCTGGGATTGTAGATTTGGGCTACTCTACCCAGTTGTATCTGATTTTAGAGGCCAAAGGTATGAAATTAAGAACATTATATTTATCGAACACAGCTCTTGTGGGGTGAATATGAGGATCATGTTCACTTTCGGATGAGAAAATAAAGTCTGCTGTTCAGTCACTTGCGTAAGGCCTGCAGCTGGAAAGAAGCGGATGTGAACTTGCACACAAGGAATTTGACTCCAGAGACCAAAATAGCCAAGATGCATGTTGTTCAAAGAGAGGCTTCCAGAGAAGAGTGTCACAGAAGAACATCAAGAATGCCACAGAAGGTCAAGTGAAGGCAAATGAGAGAAAAGGGAACTGGCACATCTGGCACGAAAAGACTGGTGTGGGAACTGGTGGTGGGCAGAGACTATGAGGTGGCAGAAGCTGGGAAGAGCTTTGTAGCTTGGCAGATTGCACTATGCATGGTCCAAACAATCTGACTTCTCCTCCAGTAGAACCTGTTTCCCAGGCTGTGAGCTTGACTCACAGAGATGGCATCTGTTGAAGGTCTGCTGTGCCAGGGCAGATGAGAAGCCTGATTCTATGCAGTGTGTAGGGTGGGTACAGTCATTGTGGTCAGGTCACTGGGCACCTCGGCCACATGTTAGTATCTGAACTCCACAGTTCACAATTCTTCCCACTGCAATATTTGTGTCTTTCACTGGGCTGCTCCTAAGGAAGCACCACAGTGCTTAAGTGGAGCTGCACTGGGCCGGGAAAGTCAGTAGGTGTGAATCAATGAGGGTGAATTTAGTATAAAACGCAGAATCCTGGGCTCCAGCCCAGATCTACTGAATCTCACTGTGGAGTGAGGCGGTGGCTGAGAACCCGCACTTTCCACAGACACTCAGCTGATTAATCCTGTGCACAGAAGCCTGTGGGAACTAACTCCCACTCCAAAGAGTTACGTTTGTCGTCTTGAGAAGGGAAGGGGCTGCTTTTCCTCCACTGATTCTTTTTATACCTCAGGGCCCCTCAGCTGCCTCTGGAAGTGGTGCCCTATTTCAGGTGGGTTAAGGGAAGAAAAGCAGAGTTTGCTGTGTCATTTCCTGACTTGGGAATACATCCCAGGGTGGCCAAAATGTTGCTGGCTATGGCTCGCTGCCATCATTCTCCAAATGCTGAGGGACTGACTCCTGCCTCCACCGGAAGTGAAGGGAAGGGAGGGAAACTCCAGCTCACCTTGGGCCAATAGTGGTTGCTATGCTCAGCTCCTGGCCCCCACCCTGGAAGAGCACGAGAGGTGCGCTGAGGTGACCCATAACCTTCTCCACCGCATGTTCCTACCCCCCCCCCCAGCTACCACGGCTCCAGGAACAAGTTGTCTTTCATTCCCAAGGCTGCTGCTGGGCTCCTAGAGTGCCCTGTATTCGGAGAGCTGGAAGGCTTTTCAGTATTTGAAATGATTTTCTTCTGTGTTGGGGCGGAACCAGCCCACTCCATGAGCAAAATCTATAGTACTAAGAAGCGGCAGAAAATTGGCAAGGCTTAATAAACCTCATGCCTGACGCGCTCCTGTGGCTATATATCAAAGGGAAAACAAATATATTGACTAATTCCTCTCAGAAGAACATCCATAAATTACAGCTGTTTGAAACCAGCCCGTTGTGGAAAAAGGTTATGGATGATGTCACTCGTACCATTTTAGGCATCAGTGCACCATTCAGCTTTCCCTGCAACCTCTTAGCTCTGAGTGTGGGACGGGCCAGGGTCCAGGGCACATTTGGTTTGGGGCAGCAGCAGAATAATGTCTTATGTCTGGTTTCTCAGAATTCCTTTCCCCCAAGGTTTCCTCCCAGCCTCCCTCCAGCCCCACCGAGAAGGATGTAGCTTCTCAGGGGAAAAAGGAAGACAGTGAGCACAGCTGGGGAAAAGTGGACAGGTGGAGGTCTACGGACCATGGCCCTGTGCCCCAGACAGAGGGCCTTGGTCTGGGCTGGGGGGACTCTCGCTGCTGTATCCTCGTGGGCAGCCTGATGTGGTCCAGCCTCTTCCCCTCACAGGCACCGAGAAGTTATGCAATGGCTAATTTGTCCCCTAAGGTCAATTTAGGTGTCAAAGCGGGAACCCTGTATCAGTGTGCTGTGTATGAAACCCAGAGAAGATCTGTGAGTTCGTACCATAAGGGTGGGGAGACTCCGGGAGGAGGCTGATGTATAGCTCAGTGGCAAAGTGCTCATCTTACATGTGAGAGGTCCTAGGTGTGATCCCCAATTCTGAGAAAAGCAAAACAAATAAACCTGAATCTGGCCATGCTCCATGTGGACTATAGTCTAACCCTTCACTTAACCCCTTTCCAGTGGTGATATCAGGTGGCGGCTGGATCCCCATCTGCCTGATGCAAAGCCTGAACCCAGCAGGTACAGAGCTGTGGCTCATGTAAGTGAATTCCTGACCTCCATCCTTTGTAACATTGGTGCTGGCTTCCAAGCTTAGCTATAAGTCAGCATGACTTGGACTGCAGGAAAATGCTGATTCCAGGTCTCCAACCCAAGACAGTTTGGTCTATCATCTATCTATCTATCTCAAATGGTCATGATATACTTAGACTAAGAATTCTGAGATCAGCCAAGCGGCTCTTTGGTGATAATCAGATCACTTGAGTCTTTCCCAGGCATTCCTTAGTAACAAAGAGTGCACACTAGTGACTCTGTTGCACTGTCATTAGAGCTTCTACTTCTCCAAGTGGGTGCTGAGTAGTGGCACAGGGACAGGGGATATCTGGGGCTTTCCCATTGGGCAGATCCTTGAGATGGGGCTGAGAGCACAAATAGGGAAAACAGTGGCAGGGCAGTGCCTGCTGCAGGAAACAGGAGCTACAGTTAAGATATGTACTATGGCCCAGTTACTCACCGGACAGCACAACCTATGAAGTGCTTCTAGGTGTTATGTTCTCCCTACATCAGGAAGGGCTTTCACTTGTTTAACAGAGCGAGCTGGTAGAACTCCCTGCCATGGCTGGGCCCCTTCATAGCTCTTGTGGTAAAGAAGGCAGCTCTGACGGTGCCTCACACATCGGCTTCAAGTTGCTGCTTGTGTGGTGTCTTGTATTTGTCTACATATAGCCATTGGTGGCAGCCACCCACTAGGTTCCTCTTGGAAAGCCTTGTGCCCCCTTGCTCATGCACACATGTTCACGCACACACAAATACACATGGACAAAGGCCCAGCTTGGCCCACGCCTGCTTGATGTGATTCAAAAGAGCAAACATAGCCCCAGACATGCTCAGAGTTTGGTTGGACCGACACTTGCTGTTTTCCTCCTGATGATGGTCCTGAGCCACCCACCTTCCGCTTCAGTGGAAGTTCTGGCTGAGAACCTGCTTGGGGATGCGAGAGGAAGTTTGAATGGACTCTGGCTTCCTTCTTTGTTCTAGAATGCCTACTTTCTGGAACCTTCAGGGGAGACAGAAGCAGGGGGAGGAACAGGACTTTTGTGCATTTTTGTGTATTGAGGAAAGAACCCAAATTTCTTAGGCGAGTAAATACAAACTGAGTCTACTTACAAGGTAGTTGTAGAGGACGATGTCTTGGATTTAGAAACTTAGAAGTGAATCTAACCAATGTCCGTGATAGGTTAATAGGGTATGAAAAAGCCCTCCTACCCATTTACCATGTGACTGTCATTGGTTAGATTTCGTTTTAATTTTATTTTAAAAATTTTCACACAGTACATTGAGTGTTTTCTGGGTGAACACACTTCTGTGAATTTTAACATGTGTGTATGTTTGTGTATCTGTCATCATAATCGGCATACAGGGCACTTCAATCCACCTTCCTTGAATTTCTCCTGACAATCATGCCTGCCCTATCCCTGACCTCTTCTTCGTTACTATTGATTTGTTTTTAGATAATGTCATCTGAATGGAACCATGCAGCATATATCTATTAGAAACTTGTTTTTTCTTGCTCAGTGTAGTGTCCTTGAGAGTCCCTCTGGACTGGACTGATGTATGGAATATTCCATACAAAAGCTATTCAAGGGGGAAAGGCTTCTTTTCAAAAATGTTGTCAGACCAATTGGACATCCTTCCCCCAAAACGATAAAATTAAACTTACACCTAAAAATTACACCATATAGAAAAATTTGCTGAAAATAGAGTAAAGATTTGATGAAAGTCTAAACATAAAATTATAAAACTTATAGGAATAGTTGGGAATATTCCATACATCAGCCAACAGTTTATTCTTGTTTTATTGTATTACTTCATCATGTAAATGCAATCACAGCTTACTCATTGACTTATTCATTGAAGAAAATGGGTTGGTTACCATTTTTGCTGATTGTGAATACAATTTCTAAAAACATTCATGTGTAGGTTTGTATATAAACCTAAAGTTTTAGTTCTCTTAAATAAACACCCAGGAATGAGACTGTGGAGTCCTATGGAGATATGCATATGTAGGTTGACTTTTGAAAGAAATTCCACACTAATTTCAAGAAGCCAAACTCTTTGTATTTCTCCTAGAGTTGTATGAGAGCTCAAGTTGCTCTGTATTCCAGCTAGTACTTGTTATTATGAATATTTTTTATTTTAGGATGTCTAGTAAGTATGTAGTAGTATGTCACTGCACCTTAATTCACACTTTCTTCATGACAGATGATGTGCAATAATTTTTCATGTGCTTATTTTCCATCTGCTTGATATAGTATGTGTTAAGTTTTTTGCCAATTCTAAATTTATAACATTTGTTTTCTTACTATTGAGTTTGGGTATTCTTTATGTATTTGGCTCAACCACTTTGTTGGATATTTGTTTGCAAATATTTTCTCTAGACCATACCTTGTCTTTTATCTTTTAATGGTATCTTTTAAAGAACTTTAATTTTACTATGGACAACTTAATAGTTTTTTCTTTTATAGGTCATGCTACCTGGTGTCATGTCTATGGATTTGTTGACACTCCAAAGTAACATAGATTTTTCTCCTGTAAGTTTTATAATTTTTTTATGTTTAGATTTTCACCAATTATTTTCAGCAAATTTTTCTATTTGGTGTAATGTTTAGGTGTAAGTTTAATTTTATTGTTTTGGGGGATGTCCAATTGGTCCAACAACATTTTTGAAAAGAGTATCCTTTCCCCCTTGAATAGCTTTTGCATCATTATAAAAATGATAGTCCATGGCTGGAGATTTAGCTCAGTGGTTTCAGCACCATAGCAAGCTCAAAGTCCCTGGTTTGATCCCCAGTAACCACATACAACAATACTGGGCGTGGTGACTCATGCCCACCAGCAATCAGTACCACACACCACAATGCCAGTGTGGTGGCTCATGCCTGTAATCCCAGCACTCAGGAGGCAGATGCAGGAGGATTGCTGAGTTCGAGGCTTGCCTGGGCTACATAGTGAGCGCAGAGCCAGAATGAACTACAAAGCGAGACCCTGTCTCAAAAAAAAAAAAAAAAAAAAAAGAGAGAACTCACAGCACGTGGGTTAGGAGAGGAGCGGTGGTATTGTGTTGTTCCCAGGTTCCCGCAGGGGGCAGAGTCCTGAACTACAAAGCAAGACCTTGTCTCAAAAAAACCCCCCAAAAAACCAAAACAAAACAAAACGATAGTTCACATTTATGTATCTATTTTAGGACTTTCTGTTATGTTCCACTGATTTACATATTCATTCCTTCATCAATACCACATTGTCTTAATTACTATGGCTGAATAGAAAGTAATAGAATTTTATAGTTTGATTATCTTAATTTTGTTCTTTGCTTTAAAAAATATTTTTAGCTATTTTAATGTTTTTGTCTTTTAATATAAACTTCAAAATAAGCTTGTTTATTGCACAACATACTTACAAAAATCATTACTGGTATATTGAAATCTATAGATTAACTCGGTGAAAATTGGTCTGTTCACTGTACTGTTTTCTAATTCATGAACAAAATATGAATTTCCTTAGGTATCCTTTGATTTCTTGCATTAGCATTTTATAGTGTTTAACACAGAGAATCTGAATAAGCTACATTAAATATATACTAAAAGTATTTTATTATTACAACTTCAGCAAATAGTTTTGCTTTGTTTTCAAACTGAATATTACTTAAATTTAGGAACAATATGTGTTGACTTTGTATTCTGTAACTTTGGTAAACTAGTGTTAGATCCAGGAGAGTTGTTATTATTATTATGGAAGATTCTTTAAAATGTTTTAAACAATCATGTTGTCTTCAGGTCTGGATATTTTATTTCTTTTTTCCTAATTTTGGGGCTTTCAATTTTCTTTTCTTGCCTTATTGCATTTGGCAGAACTTCTAGTACAGTATTCAGTAACTGTGAAAATGGGCTTAATTTTTTTTCTTAGTTTAGCAGAAGCATTTATTTTTTTATTAAACACTGTGCTAATTTAGAGTTCTTAATTGATAGCTTTATTAGGTTGAAGAATTTCCTTTCTATCCTGGTTTGTTGACAGTTTTTATAATGAAAAACTTAAAATTTTCAAATGCTTTTTCTATATCAGTTAATAGATCCTATGACTTTTTTACTTTAAGTGCTTTCTTCTTTACATGATAAATTGTACTGATTGATTTTTTCAAATGTTGAACTACCCCTATATTCCTGGGATAGACCTCACAGTAGATTATTGTGTATATATTGATGATTTTACCTTGTAATTATTTTCTTAATGATTTTTTATGGCTATACTCTTAAAGGATATTGATCTGAATTGTCTTTTTTTATATGTTCTTTGGTTTTGGTATCAGGGTAATAGTTATCTAATAAAAATGAGTTGACAAATGTCTCCTCTTTTATTGTGTAGAATGCTTAAGTGGTTGATGAAATTTGCCAATTAAAACATGTAGGCCTGGAATTTTCTGTTTCAGAAAATTTTAAAACTATGTATCTAACTTATTCAATAGTTATACCATCATTTATTAACTTCATTTTTGGTGAATTTTGGTATGTAATGATTCTGAGTAATTAACTTATTTCATCCAAGTTGTTGAATTAATATGCATAGAATTGTGCATGGTGTTCATTTATTGACCTTTTAATGTTTTTTGCTATTCTCTTTGTTAAAGTGGAAGATTATTGATTTGCTACTCTCATCTAATGAAAGTATCTAATACTATAATTTTCTTTGTATACTACTTTACATCCCACACATTTTCTTAGATTATATTTTTATCCATTTTGATTCAATTGAAATTATTTTAGTGTGTTTTAAGACTTCTTCTTTAACCCACAGATTACTTTAAGTGCACTGATAAATTTCCAAGTGACTGGTACTATTCTTAATTTTGTTATTAGCTGCTAGAGTCTGGTCACTGGCCATCTCTCACTCTGTAGAATGTGTTTCTTTTCCACTGTCCATAAATGTAATTTCCCACTTCTTTTCCATGAGTCTTTCAGTTCAATGTTCACAGCACCAAGAGCCTGGAAAGAATCTCTTCAGGACCCGAAAGCTAGTAACATTACCAGAGAAACCAGCTAGTTGGTGCATGTTTATAGTCTCACCTTCTCAGGAGACTGAGACAGGAAGATTGCTACAGCCCAGGAATTGGAGGCTAGCACAGGAAACTTAATAAGACCCTTTGCACAAAAATCACATCGAGCAAAACCAACCAACCAAACAAACTAAAAAAAAACCCAACCCAAAACTTGAAGTAACTAATTAGATTCCTAGGGGTTTCATCTTTTATCTGTAGGTAATACATGGATACATTCAGCTATCATAACCTGATTCCATTAACATTCAATTATTTTACTTCTTCTTGTTCTGGTTTTGATATTATCAAGAAAGCTTCCTGATAGGCAATTTCCTTTTAATTATGAAAGCACGGACTAGTGGGGAACAATGGTTAATTAAACACATGCATCTACATTAGGCTCCTTCTACAACCTCAGGAATTCATCATTAAGATTTTTTTCCAAGAAGACATAAAAATGAACAGAATTAGATGAAGAGATACCAGTGAAACTTTGAAATGTAAAGTATGTGGACAACCAGCACATTAGCAGGTCCGAAGAAGAAGTCTACAGGGGCATTCAGCAAATGGAGAAGCAGGCAGATTTATGCTGCAGATGTTTGAGTGGCTTAAGAACTGGCTGCAGTAGATTTGGCTGGACCAGAGGTGAAGAAGGCCAATGGCAGCCAGAGAAGTTTCAAGTTTGTTAGTATTTACATCCCCAAACCTCTCTCCTAGTGTGCCAGACAGGTGCTTCTCCCACGGTTGCTAAAGACCAGAGGTTTATTCTTACATGGAGAAAATAGGTGATCTTCGGACTCAAGAATCCCACACACAGCAAATTGTACGGGGACCACTGAACACAGAAATGGAAAACAGCCCCTCAGTAAGCTACTTGCGCACTTGGTTTCTGGTCCATCAGCAGCCACAGCTCACCTTCGAGGAAGTGGCTAGAAAAGCTTTCTCCAGAAATCTAATCAGCCCGGGAAGAAGGGTATATAACCTTCCTGAATTGGAGGTTTCTAAATGAAACAAGCTAATTTATCACATAGATTACTCCAGTGTGAAAAAGCCAGCTAGTGAGACATATCCACATACTCAGTGCTTTTAGATTCCCTGTCTTAAATATAAAGAAACAACTAAGGAGAATTATTTCTTTCAGCAAAGCCTCTATCAGGAAAAATAGACACCAAATGAAAGAAATAGAAAAAGGCAACTGGATGGGATGGAGACTACAGAGAGGACAAAAACAAAACCATTGTTAATATATTTAGAGAAATAAAATCATGCTAAAATCCTGAAACCAGAACATGGTATTTTCTGGGCGTGGTGACTCATGCCCACCAGCAATCAGTATCACATACCACAATGCTGGGCATGGTGCCTCACGCCTGTAATCCCAGCATTTGGGCAGCAGAGGCAGGAGAATTGCTGAGTTCTAGCCTTGCCTGAGCTACATAGTGAGCTCAGGGCCAGTCTGAAGTACACAGTGAGATCCTTTCTAGAACAATCAAATAAACAAAACACAGCATGAAAGAAATTAAAACTATGATGGTAGAAACTCAAGTGAAACAATGCTCAGAGGAGTAGACACAAATGTCAACAATATAGAACATAGGAACAAAGAAATTAGGAAATCAGAAGACCAACACTGGAAGATTTATGTCTAAACCATAGTTCCAGAAGGAGCAGGCAGGGAACATAGAAGGGATAAGATCATCAAATAAATTATTATTTTCAAGTTTGCAAGAGTGAATTGAAAGAATCAACATGCCCACAATGAACAATAACAAACCGTGGCACACCTTAGAGAAATCTGGGAATACTGGAATGGAAAGAAAAACCTAGATATTTCCAGTAGAAAAACGGTTGATTCCCTCCCAGAGCTGAGCAATCAGAGTGACTGCTGAGTTCCTGGCAATAGCCTAGAAGTTAAGGCTCCTCACATTTTGATACCAGTGATTTGCAACCTGGAACATGCTATCCAATCAAATCATCAATGACTTTCGCAGGTGAAACAATAGTATTTTCAGGTGTCAAGTGCCTCCATAAACTCATCTTCCAAGCCCCTCTCTGGGGAAGCTAATGACAGCTATGTTCCACCAAACTGAGCTAGAGAACAAAGTGAGGGAAAGCATGGGTGACAGGAAGCAGGACATATGCCAAGGGGAGCCTGGGATGATGGCCAAGCGAGGGCCCAGGACACACTAAAGGTGAACAACCCGCAGAGCTTGGAGCCTGGATGAGTTCTCTAGGAAAAGCAAAGCCAACAGAAAACCTGATGCCTATAATATCCTGAAACAAGGTGTAGACTTGGGCAGAGAAGTTGGGATTGAAATGTGATCTGCACACAAAACCAAGCAAATAAAAAAGTAAATCAAACCAAAACAAAAATCAAGATGAAGAGAAGCATTGTGTGAGAAGGAAAAGTCATCATGGTGTTTTTTAAGGCTCAGCCATGCATACTGTCAGCCTGCTGACAATAATCGTGTAAACTTGGCGGATGTGCCAACAATAATTGCAATACATCTCCATTGGAGGAATAGGGATTGGACAGGAATATGTGTACACTGTGGGGATAAGGAGAGGAGAGTAAGTTCAAGCCTCTCCTTTTCTACTGGAAGTCAAGAGAGCCTAGAATCAGTAAAATTCAAGAAATAGCTAAACATGCATGTAATTTGGAGGGCTAGAGATAAATACAGAAGGAGCCTGCTATAAATGTTGATATGATTTGTCCTGATGACCGAGCAGAGGAGGAAACAGAGGGGAGGGGCTGCTATTTGCTTTCTAAGGCATGTACCAAATAATAAGCAAATGCATGCCTGATAAGAAAACCTAAAGCAGAGTTTCTGTTCACATTTTCCTTTCAGCAAAGGTGAATAGGCATCTGCACATTAACGCTATGGTTTAGATCCAGAGTGTTTCCCCAAACCCTCGTGCACTCTTCCATCAAACCCCATTTCCTGGCCACCATGACATGAGTAGCTTGTCTCTACCAAAGCTTTCTACGGTGTGTTTTGTGCCTCGAAGCAGCTTACCAGGGACTATACCTGAACTAAAATAAAACTTTTTTCCTTTAAGTTATGGGTGTCAGGTATTGTCCCAGCAATGAGACTGATAAATAAAAACAAAGCTATTGCATGGAGATTATGGGAAAATCAGAAATACTAGTGAGTATGGTAATTGTACTATTATTTTTCTCATCCATGACCTTTTCATCCTCATTTGCTAATATGTGAATTGTAGTGCCCTGTGTGTGTGTGTGTGTGCGTGTATGTGTGTGTGTGTGTGTGTGCATATTGGGAGTATATCATTCCCTCCCCAGTGTGTGATGGCAGGCTTAGCTCTAAGAGCTGTTTGTCTAATGAAATGTGACTGGAGTGACATATAACTTCCCAGCTGAAATTCTTGCAGTTCCGCTTGTCACAGAAAGTCCTGCCTTAGCTAAGGGCTTCTGTATCAAGTAGAGGGGATACAAAAGCAGAACTGCTGGTGACCCACATGCATATAATGTGAGTAGTAAAATAAAACTAGAAAAAGCGAAGTAATACAATCTATCTACACAAGCAAAAGAAAGCAAAACCCCCTGTTTCCACCATCCAGATAATCGTGTTCAAGCTTCCACACTGGTAGGATGTGTTTACAGTTCCCACCCGCTCCTCTTGCTCCTGACAGGCAAGGTGTACTTCTGTGTTCCTTAACTTTGGCTTTAGTTCTGAGACTTGCTTATCCCAGAATGTGGCCAGTGTGATAAGGGAAAGAGCTGGCATTTGAGACAGCAAACTGAGGGGAGAGACCCTAGGGTCTGGGTGGCACAGTCTGATGGGTGGAGACCTGATGGAACTAAAGCAGAAGGAAAGAGCTCTCTAGCTCATTCATCCCTCACACTACCTGTTTCCTGTCTCCTGTCTCCTAGGAAGTGAGTGGCTTTTCTCTGCCATGGTGTTCTGCCTCAATATCAGGCCCACAGCAGTGGAACCAACTGACCATGGACCTTGGAACTTCCAACTGACCTTAGATATGGGAAGCCCAAATAAACCTTTCCTTAAATTGTTTTTAGTTCTTTAAGTTAAGGACTTGGCAGTGTAATGATTATTTGTAGGTGATCCTCATATAAGTGTCCTCCTTGCCTGGTTGAAAATTCCATGAAGGCTTTGTTCATCTCTACAGACCTGGCCCTAGGTTACTTTCTTTTCCTTCCTTCCTTCCTTCCTTCCTTCCTTCCTTCCTTCCTTCCTTCCTTCCTTCCTTCCTTCCTTCCTTCCTTCCTTCCTTCCTTCCTTCCTCCCTTTCCTCCTCCTTCCTTCCTTTCTTCCTCTTTCCTTCCCTTCTTTCTTTTTCTTTTTATCTTGTTTCCTCTTTTGTCTGTGGAAACTTTAGCTCTTTAGAAATATTTAAATGTTTAGTGAAGCTTGTAATTATTTTTTCTTCATAGTTTCTTTCTTTACTTTTATGCTTGAAGTGCCTTTTCCCAACAGAGCAGATAAATACTTATACTTTCTTCTAGGTCTTTTATGATTTTAATAAAAAATTTTAGTGCTTTTATCTATTTGGAGTTTATATTGGTTTATAGTGTAGAGTACAGTGTGAAGCAAATGTGTGTTTACTAACGGCTAACAAATTACCATAACTTCATTTGTGAAATAAATCCATCACCTTCCCACTGGTTGGAAGTGTCACCTTTATTAGATACTAAATTTGTATGTATGCTACATTTTATTTCTGGGCTTACTTGACTGTACTACTGCTCTATTGATTTATTTATTTAGTGCCAGTTCTGTATAGACCAAGGAATCTTCTAATTGCAAGAATGCTTTGGATGTAACAGATTGTTATTAAGAAGATAGTGGCAAGAATACTCTAGTCTTTAGAACTATTTTCTTCATCACTATAAATCACAACTGGCCACTTTGACTTCTTACATGATTGTTATCAGCCCAGTGTATATGAGGCTTTTTCTGCTGAAAGACTATTTATTGATGAGTTTTAAAAAATTATATTCCTGGGCTTGCCAGGCTGCAGGTAAAATATCTCTTCTGTGTTAATGTATGATGTTTACCTTTCAAGGTTCATGTTGAGTTCTTGTGCTCAGATTTTGTTTTTTTTTTGGTAGTGGTACTGGGGATTGAACTCAGGCCCTTGTGCTTCCAAGGTAGGTGTGGTACCACTTGAGCTAAATCCCTGGCCTGTGCTCAGACTTTGCAGTGGAGACTGATGATAAAAATCAGTGGCTATGAGGACTATGGCATCTGGAGAGCACAAGCTGGTCCACAGGCACTCACACGGCTTCCCAGTGTGCAGCCTGAACAAAGTACATCCCTCGGTTTCCCACTATATAACAAAGTACCTGAGACCATCAGTTTAAAGAGGAAAGTTTTATTTTTTTGTTCATGGTTTTGGAGGTTTCAGTCCATGATCGGTAGGCCCTTTTGCTTTTGGTTTGATGTTGATGAGACACATCATGGTGGCATGTGATGGGGTTTGGATGCTTCTCTCGTTGTGGACAGGAAGTAAAAGAGAAAGGAGAGCCTGGAGTCCCATAGTCTCCTATAAGTGAGTCCCCCTAGTGATTTAACTTTTCCCACTGGGCCTCAACTTCTAAGGGTTCCTCCTGCTCCTAATAGCGCCATAGCTGGAGACCACGTCTTTACTATGTGAATCACTGGGGGATATTCAAGATCCAAACTATAAGATGAGGCAAGGACAGACTAAAATTGACATGAAGACCACAAGTTTTCAGCTCTGGCTTGCCTAGCAGGTGTACAGTTGTGTGTACTTTATTCATAAATTGCTCTATTTTACTTTAAATGTAGGCACAGAACCACTTGGCTAAATCACCAGCCCAAGGAACAGGTATTTCTAATACACCTATGTTATAACCTATACCCTGTGTTTTGAAGAGGCTGAAGAACTTGCCTGAAGCCTGGAAGCCAATACTTTGCACCATATACCAGATATCATATTTATTTTCTCCTTCCTCCATCCGTACTATGGTGTGATTCTAAAAGACTGCAAGGATAACAATGTGAGAAACTCCTACGAACTATTTCTGTTATTGAGTCTAAAAATACTAGAATCTTCATGACCTACAAAGGTACCACGAGCCTGCTTGTGAATGGCTTCCAAATGTTCAAGCACAAGGCTAAGAAAAGAAACTCCAGATGGTGAAGGCTCATTCTGACAGCAAGGTGCACATCTGTCTGCACCTGGAGTTGGCCTGACCAAGAGACAGTGTAATGAGCAGCTCAGCTACTTTTGTCCTCTTCTTATCACAGTCTTTTAGGAAGCTCCCAGGGAGAGGCTGATGGAGATAGTGAGAGGTATTTCATCACCAGTTCAAGTTGACATTGCCTCTCTCTGTCTCTCTGTCTCTGTCTCTGTCTCTGTCTCTGTCTCTGTCTCTGCCTCTCTCTCCTTGCGCTCCTCTTCTTGCATGTATCATTATGGTACTTCAAATGTAGACCACTTTTAGATGTCAGTGTTCAAAGCAGAATAAAATCCCCTCTCTTGTTCTCATTATGAATTTCATCAGCCTCAGGTATTACTGAGTAACTCAAGAGCTGTGACGATCTGTGGAAAGAAGGCTGTTCTCCTCCAAGCCTGTGCGCCTGACCCAAAGGCTGGGCCAGGCCTCGAGGTCAAGGGAGCTCTTCCCCTTCACTGGAACAGAGAGGGTAAGAAGGCCTGAGGAACAAGCCATTCTTCTAGTGACTCTCTGCTTTGTGTGCACATGGGAGCATAAAGGATCCTGATGAACTGGACTTGGAGTAGGGTCATGGACAGTGTAATCACAGGTCCCTTTCAGATGAAAAAGGACAGTCCTTCAAGTGGGCCAGGAGAGATGTCTGGGACCTTCTGGGTTTTGCTGAAGATTTTTTGCTATAAATATGACCCCCTATTAAAGTATTGGATTCTGGCCTATACATTAAAGAAAGTCCAAACCAGCACATTTATGGAAAACCCAAGAAAACTGTACCCACACAAGAAATCTCACCAATATTGGGTTAAAGTACCTACTATCATTTGAATGTTCCCTCCAAAATCCATCTTGAAACAATCTCCAAATTTATATTAATTTCCTTTAAGGATGAAAAATCTGTTGTATGTGTATACTACAATTTGCCCATAGATATTTTCATTATCTCTATCTTTGGCTACTCTGAATAGTGCTGACATGAATATTAGTGTGTAAATATCTCTTCCAGATCTTGAATTATGGGGATATTACCAGGGATTGAACCCAAAGCCTCACTTACACCTCCATCTCTTTTTCATGTTTAATTTTGAAACACGTTCTTGCTAAGTTACCAAGTTGCAGGCTGGGCTAGAACTTGTGATTCTCCAACCTCAGCATCTCAGAGTTCCTGGATTATAGGTGTGCACTGTCACATCCAGCTCTGATTTCAGTACTTTTGGATATATATATATATATAATATACCTGGAAATAGAATTTCTAGATACCCTACTTATCATGTGTTTAGGAATCATTGAAACCTTTCCTTTAAGGGTTGCACTGTTCTCCAGTGCCAACAGCAGCACAGTCTTTCCAATTTCCCTACATCACAACCAACACCTGCTTGATTCTTTCATAGTTGGCCTCTTTATGGCTATTAGATGATATATCATCGTGGTTTTGATTTGCTTTTTCCTAGTGATTAATGATAGTAGGTATCTTTTCAGGAACTTATTGGCTATTTGTACATTGTTGTAAAAATATCTGTTTCATGTCGTTTGTCTGTTTGTCACCCAAAAAACTTATTATTGAATAAGTATGTCCTGGATCCAATGATCTTATAATAAAACTTAAGTCATGAGTTGAAAAGCCGTAATGATGGATAGAATGTAAGAATATATTAAGAACGAGATTGTTTAAGACAAAAACATAGACTTTGCTATTAAGTTGGATGAATGTGCCATAGATATTTTAGTTTCCTTGGTTCTCCTGAGACCTACATGGACCTGGTATCTGTCAGTCATGGTGATGAGGAAGAAAGGAGACATTTAATCATGAATATCAGTACTTAGAAAAATGCTGATGTCATAAAGGCAGTCTCTCATCTTTGGGGAGTAAACAAAACTTCTGCCCATCTCTTCTAGCCACATTTTTTATTTTGGGCCAGCTCTTCTCCATAGTGGTTTCGAAGGAAGATATAAAAATTGATTGACACCTCCCATCTTGCCACTGGATGGCAGTGCTCCTACACCCCTCGCGCCCTGGAGGAGAAACCTCGTCACTGAAACCTTGATTTGACCCGTTGGAAAAATCTAGAGATTGCAGACTACACATTTTAGCAGAAGCACTTTTTTGTTTGTTTGTTTTGTTTTCCTCTCTGAGTTTCTATGGAAGAATGGTGAATATTCCCTTTCTTTGTTTTTACCTCCAAACCCAAAAGTGCCTTGGCTCCAGTGTCATCTTTTCTGGTAACTCCTTCCTCCTTGTAAGTTGGATTTCTGCCCTCTTTTCCATCCTCTGGTACCACTGTGCTAACTGCATAATATGACCATTGTGTAGCTGACATCTGCAGAGTTTTAAAGAAATGTTTATTTCAATGCCTTAGTCTTTTTTTTTTTCCAGTACTGGGGATCGAACTCGGGCCTTTGTGCATCCAAGGTTGGTGCAGTACCACTTGAGCTAAATCCCCAACACTTTTTTAATTGCCAAAAATGTTGCTGCTGTGGAGTAGTGTGGAAAGGCAAGCCTCTTCTTCCTTGTATCTTCAGAATTTAGGCTTGCAACCACCATGAGAGGAACTATCTATCTGCATTGTACTGGGGGAAAGCAGAAGTTCTGACTTTGCATCCTCGGCACTTAGCGTGATGCCTGTGTGTAGCAGATGGACAGTTGTTAATTGAAGCCATCATATAGAGAAAACAGGGAATGACATATGACCACTCACTTACCCACGTATCCGGAGAGCATACATTCCTCAACCTAAACCCCAGATATAATGTATACATGTTGAATGCAAATTGGACACATGGAATTTCATAGATAATGAAGTATATTCCATTTAATTTACCTGCCTTTACTGACAAAAAAGAGAATGTTTTTCTCAGTTCTATCTCGCCATTTCTAGTTGTTTCTGAACTGACTCTATTGAGACCCATCAGCACTGAGCTGGACTCTCCACCTCTGACTTCGCCTCTTTCAATTTGTTCTGCACATTGCAACAAGACTCATTCTTTCATTTTGGAATGCTTGTCACATTATTACTTAAAGCTCTCTTGTGGTTCCTTGTCACCCTCAAAAGTCCAAGCTCCTGGTCCAGGCTCTGAAGCCCCTTGCCAGCTCCTTCTAACCTCCCCTTTCTCTAGCTCTCACTTTAAGCTCTCTTTCCCTGCAGAAGTGACCATGTGCATAGCGTCAGGATTCTTCTGCTCTGTTTCAGTGCCCGCCCACTTGCACACAGGCTGTCTTCCTCCTCCTCCTCCTCCTCTTCCATTTGCCCTTCTCTCCCTTTGATGGGCTACACATGTTATAGTTTTCTATTTTACTTAATCCTGTGTTAACTCTCCTGAGTGGTTATGTTCAGTTTGACCAGTGAGGAAACAGGTTTGGACAGATGACAGTGGGGAAGTGATAGAGTTGCTGGCATCTGCCTCATTGTAGGGTCTGCTCTTCAGGGCACTGTTTCTGCATCTGAGATCTGCAAGGTCTCCCCCTGCCCCCTAGGGCTCCTTTTTACATCATAGAGACCATTAAATTCTGTTGGTTCTGTTGTGTAAATCGCCTTCCAAGTGTTGGGGTCCCCTGCTTTTGTATGTTTTCATCTGGAAAATTGGAATTTTAAAATTGTGAAATAGTAACATCAGTCACTCTTGTTTATTCTATAGGTTATACTTTAAAAGCTGTGTCTTTGCAAATTGAGTCGATCACCTATATCAGCATTCTATTTGTAACAGTCTCATCGCTTTAAATTCTTTGGGCCAAAGATCTATTTTCTAACATAAGTGGCAAAATTTCCTGAAACTATGTTTTGGAAAATTCAGTGCTTCTTATTAAGATACTTTAAAAATATTATGACACAGTACTTTAAAAAATATTTGTTAGGTCCTTTAATATTTATGGTCTGTTCGGGAAATTTTATTCATTAGTGTGTCAACTCATCAATGTAGGCTGCAGGATTTTAGTTTCTTATTTAAGTGGTAGGGAGGTTTTTGCCTCTGACTTGCACCCTCATTTCAGTAAGTTTCCTTTTCTTAAAGTTATCTTTGTTAATCTAATCTACTGCTATTTTAGGCAATTTAAAAATTTTTTCTCATCCTTGAAACATCTACTAGGATACATATTAGGAATATGACTATGTAATATGTTTATTACATAGAAATTAAGAAATGTAGAATATTACAAGAAATAAAATCTAGGAAATATTAATATTTTGTTTTGTTTCTTGGTGGTTTTCATTATGTGGGAATCTGGGTAATGCAATCAGGGTCATATTGCAGTATGTCTTCAATATTATTTTTGTCATCACTGCCACCACTGCTACCAGGTTCTCTTGTAAGAATTTTCATATCTGGCACAAGTTTGAAACCATGAGTTTTAATCTTGCACAATATACACTAATATTAACATGTTGAAAACCTAGTTGGTACATCCTTATGGATGGATCTTTAAGTTATTATCAATTTTTGTTTCCTTTAAACAGCATCATAATACAAATTTGTGTAAATACAATTTTTTCCTCACATTTTATCATGTCCTTTGGACACATTTCTGGATCTGTGTCAATAGGTATATACATTTTAAAGCCTCAAATTGTTTTTTTCAAAAGATTGTACCAATTTAAACTCCCACTAGCAGTGTATGAAAATGTCAGTTTCCACTGTATTCTTACTAACAAGTGTTATTATCTCATTGAGGTTTTCATTGGGGCTATGTTAAATCTATAAATCAATTGAGAAAAAATTGCCTTCTTTGAAATATTGATTTATTTCTTTCAGGAAGACAGTATGTCTCCATTTAATTAAATCTTCATTGTATATCTCTCAGTGATTTTTTTCCTTAGATAAGTTATACTTATTTATTACTAGGATTATTTCTAAATGTATTATAGGGCAGGGTTTTTTATATCAGCAATGCCATTTTATAAATGTTTAACTTCTACTTTTCCTAAACTTACCCTACAAATGTTCTATCCTCCAGCTACTCTAAAATGTAAGAGTTCTACATCCACTTGGTTTGGGAAAGGCTTTGGCCTTCATGTAGAAACTCATGACACAATCATGAAAATGTGGAAGTCCTGTCTGTAAACCTGTCTAACATTATATGTTACTATGCCTAGTACATACCAAACTTATTCCATCATGGAATGTTTCTTTTTATGGAAAACATGAAATTTTCATGTGAAATCTATAGTAGTTCAGTAGGTGTGTACTTTGGAAAGCCTAAAGTTGTGAGATGACAAATGGCCACTGTACTTCTCCCTCTAACTATACTCCCTATCATGTAACTCTGATGTGTTTGCCTGGTCTGACCCTGAACTTGACCTTGAGACCTGACCTGTGGGATGGAACAAATATAATGCACATGGGCTATGAAGAGGGCTTGTTGACCACTGCTTTCCTCTGTATTCACAAGAAAGAGATGCTGGATATGTTGCTGGAAGATGGGGCAAGTGGAAGAGACATGAGCTGTGTTTGTCATCCCTGTTGAAAGCTGCCTACAACATCCAAGTACCAGTCAACTCGATTAAAGTCAACTCAGCAGGAATAAAGAACCACTGAGCTGGCCGTCAGCTTCATGAACTACTTAACTTCTGGTTGTTTCAAGGTACTGAGCGATACAATGACCTGTTAGAAGACATTCTTGTGACATTTTGTTGTTGCTGTACCCACTTTGAGCAGGTATACTGTAGGTAGTAAATTTAAGCCTAGTAGTTTTTATTATATTAAGGAAATTCCCTTTCCATTTCTATTTTTCTAAGTACTTTTTACCAAAAATGTTATTGAATCACTTTGGAGCAATCACTGAAACTATTTTACAGTTTTCTAATTGATGTGGTATTTTGTACTAATAGAATTGCTAATAATAGCTTGTCTTGGCCTTCCTACAATGAATTATTCTTGGTAGGAGTTATTTTTTGATATTTTATTGGATTCCATATAGTATGACTTTGACAATTCAGCAGCTGTATTCATAAGTGAAATTAGCCTGCAGTTTCATTTTTGGTTTATCTTTTTCATATTTTGTATGAGGCATATGCCAACTTTGTAAAATGATTCAGCTAGCTTTTCGTCTGTGCTTATACTTTCCATCAATTTTTAATAACAGAAATTATCTAGTCCTTAAAAGACTGGTAGAATTCACTTCTAAGGCTACCTAGTCATGAAGTCTTCTTGATAGTTTGTTAATTATTTAGTAGTGTTTAATTATGATTTTCTCTGATTATTAGTCCTAGGGATCACTATGTGTTTGTAATTAAATTTTTAGAGCTTCAAATTATTTTTCAGGTGGTCAATAATATACAGCTTGTACTTGATTCATTTTTGGAAGTTATTTTTAAATCTTTTTAGAACAATATTTGATGTAATAAATAAATGTCCAGACATTTATTTCAGCAACTACAACCTAATGCTAGATCTAATATGAATCTGCACCTTAATATGAGCTACTCTTTCTGTGTGTAGCAGGATGATATGTGTGTGGTTGACATGTGTTCTAACTTCAGACAGTTGGGAACTGGAAGTGTCTGGCACTTTGATGTGCTGCTTACAGTTGAGAGTTAGAAGCTTTGAGAAGTAATGTGAAATTGGAAGGGCTGGACATTTGCCAGGCATATGGTGTGGACTTATAAACCCAGCACCTGAGGGACTATAGCAGGAGGATTGCAAGGTTGAGTCTAGTCTGGGCAAGTAAGTGACTTAGGGAGATCCTCTCTCTCAAAAAAAAATAAAAAAAAAAAATTAAAGGCCCAAGAATGTAGTTCAGTGTGAAGGCCTCATTTACAAGCCCCAGCACAAAAAGTAAAGTATATTTTAAATACTTTTGCATGATAGATAAGCATAATGTAAGAAAATACCTGAAAGGGAAGTTCTTCTAAAAACCCTAGAAAGAGATCTCCATATTTGTTGTCTTAAATTAGGATTTCCCTGGAATTTTAGGCTCAGTGGGAAAAGTGGGAGTAGCCCTTCCTGACCTTCTTTTCCCGAAGGCTTCCGGAAGCACAGAGAAAGGGAAGGCACTGACTACCCACAACGGCCCTCTAGTTCCATGCTCTACAGGCTCTGTTGATCTTTCCTATTGTTTGGTTCCCCAGTTCTGAATGCCTTGTTTTACTGGCACAGTGATAGATATTGATTGAGTGCTTACCATGTGCTGGATGAAGTCTAAGCATGATCTTCGTGCCAATGTTACAGAGCAGGAAAGCAGAGCTCCAAGGCTACATGGTCCCCATGCTCACTGGCTCGTGAGGTTCAGGCTGGTGGATTCCTTCCCATCAGCCACTGCACTGTGCCACCTCTTGGCCCTTTTAGCTTGCAGTCCTGTCCACCACACTGCCTGGCTCAGTGCTGGACACTTTGTAAATGCTGGAAACTATAAATTATTTATAAATGAGGACAGAAGAGACAAAGACAGAAAGCAAGATGAAGAAGAAAAAATGGTGCAGAGTCGTGGGAGAACTCATGGCTCTTCTGCTGAGAGGGTGATCCCAGACATAAAACACAGAAATAATATAAAAGTCTTTCTGCTAGAGTTATAGTGAGATTTTGTGAGCAAGAAGCCTGACACATATTTAACACTGCACAGACATTTCTTAATTCTAACAAATGATAGTGATGAATGGTGACCATAAAACCAAGTTTCTGCCAGCAACTGGCTCTGGGATTTTGCTTAAGTTGCCTTGTCAGCTGTGCCTGGGTGTCTTCATTTGTTAGAGAGAGGGCAACCTATGGCTCTGCAACATGTGATCTGTGACCCTCAAGGGAGCCTGAGCAGGAGCGAAAGTTCGAGAACAGAAGGTGGAGGCTGCTGCCGAGCAGGACATCTATGAGCAATGCCTGGGACTTGGCACACTTCTGGGCACAAAGGCTGTCAGTGTAGCCCTCTCACACACCTCAAGAATGTTCCAGTCTGAGAACCTGAGCTGCGGTGTGAGTATGGCCCATAGTGAGTTCCTGCATGCCCTTCAGTATCTTTAGGAAGAAGATATCATGTCATTCAGTATCTTTGGGGAGCCTGCAGGAAAAGCATCGATGGGTTAAGCAAACAAAACCTTGCGTGCATCGTTAGATTTGAACTTATAGATGGGTAACAAATAACTGCTTAGTGTACATATGTCCCAGATTATGTATGAGATAAGCAAACAGTCATTTGTTATTTGACCTCTGTTGCCTGGGCTTCCTTGACTGGCCTAAGGTCCAGGTGTTTCAGGTGGGAAGGTTACAGTGAACCTGTGCTAGGCCAGGTTGTCCCAAGTGAAAGACTTGAATTCTAGAGACTCTGTCTTCTCTATTTCTTCTCTTTGGAAGAAGAGGAGAGAGTAACTAAGTGAAGAAATTTGTGCACCATAAATTACCAAGAGAAGAGCCTCCCCAGATTCAATAAGGCAATTATTATATCTTGAGTAAAGAACAATTGATTATTCAAAACAAATGTACCACACTGTGGTTTAATGGAAATCTGTATCTATAACCTGTTGTAGTTGTTAAGTCAGAAGTAAATATGTTCTTAATAACCAACAGGCATTTATTTAATGTACAATAACTTGCCTGCTAAGCTTCAATGAAATGCACACTTAATTAAAACCATTTGTGTACCCAGTCCTCTAGGGAAAATATTTTACACATACTCTGACTGAAATTTTTTTTAACCTTCACTGCCCAGTTGAGCCCCTGCTGGTAGATTTTAATATGATCTGTTTGGGGTTATCTGCAGATATTTTTGCTAGGCAATTCTCATATTGTTCAGGGACTTGGAAGCTCCATTTAGTTACTTATCCCAAGTGGAGAAATATTTAAAGTCCTCTAGGCAAGGAGCCATAGGTTGGCACCCTAGACCCTGCCCTGGCTGTGTGGTGTGAGGACTGTGTGTGACTTTGCCCATTATTTTAAGGTCTACAGTGGACCATTCACTTTTCTTCTCTCAGCCTGAATTTCTACTCTATGGAATAAACTTAACCTTTCAAGTTTTGGCCAACAAGTATAAAAGATGATGAATAGTCTGGAAGCACTGCATAAGCTTGACTTTTAAAATGAGTCCTCCCCTGTCTCAGTCTACTTGCTGTGAGTCCAGTTTTGGCCTTGTTAAGAGGTGGCTTTGAGATGTTCTCTCATTCATCCACTCATTCATTTAATTGTTATTCAAAAAGTATTTGATACTCAAATCTCTGCTGGACCTGAGGCCACAGCATCATCATGATTTGGGAGACTAAACTTCTATTCCCAGCTGTGTCTCCTGCAGAGGTATAAACTTCAATTTATGCGTCCTCTGAAAGTGGGGATTGTGCCTTCCTTACAAATCACTGAAGGACTAGGAAGTTTAAGTGAGACAATGTATGCACAATCGCTTTCAATAGTTGAAAGAATTAACATATAAATGTATATTTCCCCAATAGTGGTAGTTGATGAGAGTTCGCATGGGATTTGCAGATCTGCACAGGGCTAAGGGCCAAGTGAGACAACCTGTGAATACCAGGGCAAGCTTGGCAAGCTGGGGGATGGGCAGCTCAACCTCCCATAGGACTTGTAGGATGAGAGATGGCCAAATAATTAATAAACCTGATGTTCCTGCTGTGTAGAGAATAGAAAGTACTTTCAAAGCCGTGACCTCATCTGCTTGTCAGAGCATCCCTGTGAGGATACCGGTGCAGGGCTCCCCTTTTTCATTTTATGGTAAAGAACCTGAGGCTCAGAGGAGAGGAAATGAGTAGTCCAAGGTCACTGGATGCACAGCTGTCACCGAGGCTAGGGTGCAGGGCCTCCCTTCATTCTACAGGGCTCTCGAGAGACCAAGTCCACTTCCCAGCAGGCCGGGACCTGAGGGCATGCGTGTGTTGAGGCTGGAGGAGGGTTCTCAATGCATAAAAATCTTTTCTGTGGTGCAGAATTTACCAAGTGAGTTTGGATTGGATTTGCAGGCCCCCTTGAAGGATGCTCCTATGCAAAATATGATCTTTGTAACGAGGGCACATGGTGGTCCTCTGTGGGTGGAGGGCTGACTCGGCTGCCGCGCTCCAGAAGGAGGTCTCCAAGATTGTTGACCTTCTGGGTAACACCCCAGGCTTTCCTGACGTGGTGGTTGTCCCATGCTGCTCTGAGAGGGTGTGACAAAAAGTTAATATCCGATTACAGTGGGTAGCCTTAAACCAGCTCTAATTACTTGGGTGTGTAGATATTAAGGGCTGATGTTTTTATAATTGCAAGGTCACAGGGGCAGCATACTCAGCAAGGATTAGTACTATCATTTTTCCTGTCTTTCAAATCTTCTGCTGGTCCCTGGGATGAAGCTCCTCCCACGTCCTTCTTATCAAGGACGAGGAGAGTGGTGACTCACTCTGGAAGGACTGAGTTTAACCTTTCCTCTTGTCAGCCAGGAGAGAGCAGGGCATGGGCATGAGGAGTGCGCCATCCCATACTAGCTATAGTTGAAATGATCCCAGGCCCATGGCTCCTTTGTCCTCTCTGGTACCCAGATTCCCCACTTCAGAGACAGAGAAGTGGAGAAGCATGACTTCCAGGGGGACCTTACGACTCTGAGCACCTTTTGTTTCTGGGGACCCTTATCCCACCAGGAGGTGCTACATTCAGGCCTTGACAGCAAAGAGCTGGGAAATAGAAGGATCAGAGCAGCAGGCTGGGCTCTCTGGGCAGAGGGTGTGGGAAGGGCAGCTGCTGGCTGCTCCCAACTGCAAAAATGAACTGCACGTGTCTTTTTAGAATTTGAATGATTTTGAATCAAATGAAGATTAAGTAAGGACTCTGGTTTGTCAGTCTCACTAGCCACACGTACTTCTTGCACCCCATGGCTGGGTATGCTCATAGGCTCACGGTAGTCGGATTAGGGAATGAGGATGGAGAACACTGGAAGCTGGCTGATCACAGGATGCTGGTAGAAGGGAGCCTGGGGGTGTGTCACAGCTGGTTTCCAATCCTGGATCTGCCATTGAAAGTTATACAGCTATGGGTCATCATTGAGGATATACACTGGGAATTCTAGTAACATTTCGGGATCTGAGGATGATTACGTTGTGTATTAAAGCATACACTTTAGGAGAGGTTAGTTTAGCAATAGTATTTCTGCCCTTTTATGGTCCTGCCCCAAGATGGCTCCTGTAGGGTCAGTTTGGGAAAAGGTGTTCTTGGAGAGTCCTCCAGCCTTCCCAGGGCTCCTCTGCCTGGATACTTTAGCAGTTGTTTGCCTGTATTTCCCCCATGTCACTCTCCCTAATGGGAACTACTGCTTCCCATTCCTACACCTTAATCTGACCTGTTATCCCTTAGGGTCGCCAGATTCAGCAAATGAAAGCACAAGACATAAGTTAAATTAGAATTTCACTAGCAACACATGAGTTTTTTAATTTTTAGTGCATATACACGTGTTCCGTGGAACATTTAAGGAAATATTTGTGCTAAAAATTTTATCCGTCATCTAAAATTCTAACTTAACTAAGGTCCTATATTTTACCTGGTAACTGGACCCTCATCACATAGCATTATTACCCTTATATATAAGTAGTAAGAACAGAGGTTGCACTGACTCCTGGAGGGCCCAGAGGGGGGCGTCCTAATGTGCATCTCATCATGATGCAGGGTGGTCTAGACAGGACTGGAGGCCCTCAGTCCATGTGGCTTGTGTGGCAGTGATGACTGCTCATGCCTTTGTATCGCTGGCTCCATCATCTTGATGGACATAGGGAAATCCGTGGCTTGCCATGTGAGCTCGCTGGTGTTTGGATTGCTCATTCCCCATGAGTGGCCTGAAGAGGGAGGACCACAGCCTCCCCAGGCACACAGCAGCATGTGGGGAGCAGCTTCTAAATCAGGAAATCCCTCCCCTGCCTCCACCCTGTCTCCTGGGGCCACTCCTGGAATGGCACTGGGCCTGTGTATCCTCCTCTGGTCACCTGTTTGGCTTTACCTCTACCTGCGCTGTTGCACAGAGGGTGAGTGTGCGGGGTGAGTTGCAGATGGCATGAGCCTCGCCTGGCAGCACCCACCCTGTGCTGCTGTTTCCCTCTCCTTCCCCAGCTCCTTTCTCCACCCCAGCTGGGCACTGATGAGGAGACTGATGGTGACACACCTGAGCTCTGTCACTCGTGCGGGTCCCAGATATCCTGCTCTTGGGTTTCATTAGCCATACAAGTCTTACATAGATGCTAAGACTTGTTCTTTATCTCACTCCCCAACACACATTGCTCCCTGCTCATCTGCCCATGGCTTCCCTGATGCTTGGTGCATGTCAAAGCCCCTCCTCGCCTCCATGTGTTTGCCTCTCTGCTTCTGCTTCCTCCACAACTCCCAGTCACGCAGCCTGTTATCAAGCTCGCAGAGCCAGGCCTCGCCAGTGCTGCCGCAGGGACCTGTTATAACAAATACACTCCGTCCTCAGCCCCTCTGTGACTCCCTTAAAGGAAGGGACTGGCTCCAAAGCCATCAGCACTGTTAATACTTGGTGCAGGGTGTTTGTCATACAAATATTTTGGTGGCAGAGAAATAGTGTCCACGGGGTGTCAAGCAGGTGGCCATCTTGTGCAGAACATGGCCACTATGGATTGTATCTGAGGTTGGCAATTTTATTTTTGTACTGAAAGACTGAAGGTGAAAAGCCTCATTTCCAAATAAAGTATCGTGCAGAGCCTTCGCAGACCAGACAAGTACCCGAGCAGCTGCCGGGGAGAAGAGGGAGGAGGATGCGAGCTGGACCTTGTCCCCTCCCACAAGGAGGCAGTGCCCGAGTCTTATGGCCACACCCTCGGTTTGTCAGGTTAGCAATTCATTTGGCTTGACCACTTGGCCAAAATGTCCCTTGGCCCATTTTGTGATGTTTCCCTTACAGTGTCTTTTCCTAGAGAATAACGTGGTGGGGACGTGAGATGAAACACGGCATGTCTGTCCTGTGCTGCGCTGCCCTCACTCCCTGTCTCAGAGCCCCAAATCCTGCCTTGGCAGAAGACAAGGCAGTGAGAGTCGGGGCAGCTGCCTCGCTTCAGAGCCCCGACCCTCATGCTGGACTGTAAACATTACACTGAGCTCTGACAGTTTGTGACACACTCCAGGGCCAGAGGAATTCTGAGCTGTCAAGGAGGATGGCTGAGGGCCCGCCTTTCAGAACACGGCTGGGCTCTGGCCTGTCTGTCTAGCGGCCATGGAGATGCCCCACCCCCAGCAGCAGACATGCCCTGAGCCTCTGCTCTGGTCTGGGCCTGGCAGAGGTTAGAGGATGCAAAATTTGGGGGTTAATCATTGGTGTCAATTCCCTGTCGTTGCTCAGTATGTCCTTGTTGTCTGGGAATGGAGGCGCTAGGAGGGTGACAGCAGATCTGTTTCGGGAGGAGGTCGAAAGAATATTATTTCTCATCATTTACTCCTCCTTTCAGCTTTTGGAGTATTTCTTGATGCATTGTATTCTACATCGTTAGAAGGTCTTTGAGTGAGGTCAGGGTGGTGAGCCATTTTGTTTGTAAGAAACTGAGGCAGAAGTTAAGTGAGTTCTTAGTGGCAATCGTGGATCTAAAGCTCAGGACCCAGTTGCAAAGATGGAGGGTGGTGTTTTCCATCTCTGTGTGGACCAGGCACTATTAGAACTGTTTCACGCATACAGCTCACTTATTCCTCGTAAGAAACCAATGACACAGGCATGACTGACTGTGCACATTTTACAGAGGAGGCTCTGGGAGGGGAAACAGTCACCCAGAGTTGTCAGCCTGGGAGAGACTTTGGACTTGGGCCCTTGGCTCCTGTGCCCTTGGGCCATCCCGGCACTTCTCACTCTGCTTCCTTTTTGAGATGCTCTGCAGTTCAAATGGACTAATGGTTGATAAAGCACATGGAAGAGCATAAAATTGTTATGCAAATGCAAGGTGTTTTATAGACAGCTCACTCCTTCACCAGAGATACTGGGATGACAGTCAGATTTGACTGTTTAATTAATTTGAAGTCAGGCCTGTCAGGGGCAGGCAGGGAACACAGGCCCAGCCAGACTTGAAGAACATCTCTGTCTGCCTTGATGTGTTCTAATGGCTTTGGTTCCCTCCCTGCTGCTTTCATGGGCCTTGTACTCTTGAGCATTGCAGCTGGTGCAGTTTCCTTAGTTAAGCAGTGAGACAGACTCAGAATCATGAAAGGAAGCTGATAATGATACCAGGGTTCTCTCAGGCTGACCTCTCTCAGGTTGGTCACCCTGAGCTTTGCTTTAATAATTCCATGGACCTGTCACTTATGGCTTTTTCTGAACCCTTGCGAAATCTTTTACATAGGCATTATTTCCATATCATGTATCCCCCCTTCTGAACATTGGCTGTTCAGCCATAAACTCTCAGGAGGAACCAGATCCAAAGCAGCTGGGCAGGAGAAGATTCTGGGCAGAAGTAGGGAAACAGCCTTGTGAGCGCTCTTTTGTGTAGGCCCCTAGCCCTTCCCCTTCTGTCTCTGGATGCCTGTGGCAATAAGCAACAACCACCTTTTGGAAGTCCAGCCCGAATGCTGTAGTCAGAACACCTTGACTCAGTCTTCTGACTTTCTCAGGAGTCCCAGAACTACCTCTTTCGGGGGTATCTGGTTGGTAGAATTGGAGTTTGACTTTTCTTGATGTCTTGGTTCCCAAGCACTGAGAACCAAGCTATTCCCACCCAGCGGTTAGGGTTTTGACATGTGTTTACTTCTCTTCCCAGGGCTGGCTTTAAATTTTCCTCCTGAGCTTATTCCTCTGGGCCTCTCACCATCTTTTGAGGTTTATCTTACCTGCTTGTCAAAGTTTTCCTTGTTAGCCATGAACAGTTATCACTACAGTCTGCAAGAACTAGTAACAGTAGAATATGAATAACAATGGTCTTAAAAGCAGTAGATATGGTTCAACCTGTGATCAAAATGCTTCCATCACTTTCCTGGTCTAAAAGCCAAATACTTACAAGAAAATTTCTAAAGTCATAGCAATGCTTTATCTATTTTTTTTTAACAAAAGCATTATTCTTTTCTGTTCTTTTCTTTTCATTCCCAGAAACCTAAAGTAAAGGACCCTATGGCAAAAACAAATCTTATAATAAAATGAACAGTCTTTTAATTCTTACAATAAAAAGCCTCATAACACATTGGTGTCCACAAATCGAGCCTCTTCCACATGCCAGACACCATTCTACACATGTCTTAGATCTCACCTAGTTTGATGATGTGAAATTGATCGAAGCATGAACATTACACAATGGGAAGCTTGAGCAGAAGTCAACATACCAGTAAAGTAACTATTAGGCGTTTGAGGTAGAATCTTTCTCTGATTCTGATAGGAAAACTGGGAATATAGAATCTTGTCATCCCTCTGACATGGGGTTGGATTTGGATGGTGCTAATCTTCTGCACAAAGTTCCCTGGGCACTAGTAATAGAGCAACAGTGTGGGAGAACCCAGTGTCGCTCTCATAACCTACACTGCACACAGCAACCAAGCAACAGTTTCCTACATCACAAACAGAGAGGCAGTGGTATGTTTATTTTCAATTCAGCCACCAAGGTGCTAGCGAGAAAGATCCAAAATAAAATATAATCCCTGGTTGCCTCCCTTAAGGACTTTATAGATGTAAAATAAAAAAAGAAAGAAAAAGCCACATATGGTGTTAAAAGTAGATGATAAAGGCACAGATAAAAAGGACAGAATGCACAGATAAGAAGGACAGAATATGGACCACCTAGGTATCTAAATCAGATGCAGTGGATTGGGCTGGCCACATTTCTAAACTTCATTAAAACACATGACGATCTTTCTAGCTAAGTGCTATGAGAATAGCCAAAACTGTAGGAAAAGACTCTTCTCAGGGTGGTCGGAGAGACACACACACTCATTGGTCTCACCAGTGGTTGTGTGGGACTGGGGGCCACAGCCAGTAGGAGCCAGGAGAACCTGTCCCTTTAAACACTCCCTCCACTCCCCCTGCCTTGCTGTGTAGCTGGCACTGACTGGGGAGTTGGGCAGCAGGGAGCTCTCAGACGCCACCTGCCACATTTAACATGGACTGAGGGTGGCTGATGAGCTCCACAGCTCATCCTTAATTAAGAAAGACTCTGAAATCGCCACCAGAGAGCCCTGCACAGAGCTGCAAAACGCCCGTTTGCTTATGTCGCAATGCTTGGGTTGATTGATACTTGTTTTGCGATTCCTTCCGTCAGCTTTCTCTGGCCCAGCCATCTGTTTTCTACCCAACAAGAGGCATGTTGGCTCTGATCCTTGCCTGATGTGCAGTAGAGACGACGTAATGGTGGGCCAGGGTCTCAAAGGAGGGCCGGGTGCTGATTTGCTTCTGATTATAGATGCACCCCTGAAAGGAGCAGCTATCTTGGGCTGCGATGACTTCTTGGGCTTTGGGTTTTATTGTCTGAGGTTTGCTGTGAAAATCAGCGGAGGATTATTTGGAAGCTCTGGTGATGCTTCTCCGCCTCTTGTCAGAAAGTTTGTGAGCCTTCTCCTGGGCCTTCCCACTCCAGACTCCACCTTTAGAACATTCTAAAGTTTGCCCATTGGAGAAAGACCAAGTCCAGTCTGTTTGAACCAAAGTCCTTCTTTTTGGGTGGGCAATAATCATGTAGTGAATGTATACTGAGAAGGGAAATAAGAGAGTAGGATGTAACTCCTGCATTTATGCACTCACAGACTCTCATATGAAATAGCTGAGGAAAAGGCAAGTGAGCCTATGGCAAAATTAAGGTTTATGTTACATTACCAGCAGTGATCAGGAGAAATGAAGAGGTCAGTGGAGTTTAAAAAGATCGGGGAAGTCTTTGCAAAGGAGGCAACTCATGATTTGAGCTTTAAACACCTGAGTAATAGTTGGGTAAATGAAACGACAAAGAATGAGTGGAAAAGAAATTGAGTAACATATACCAATGTGCATGCTCTGTGCATGGGTTAAGCTTTGCTTTTGCATAACATTCTAAGAGGGAAAGAAAGTCAGGCCAGAAATGTGCTAAGTTGTTACATCATGTCTGATGATGATGTACTCATAAAGTCCCTTTCTTTCTTTCTTTCTTTCTTTCTTTCTTTCTTTCTTTCTTTCTTTCTTTCTTTCTTTCTTTCTTTCTTTCTTTCATGTACAGCTTTTTTCTTTTTCTTTTGGGACAGACCATGCTGGGTGGCCCAGGCAGAGTTCAAACTTGTGATTCACCTGCCTCAGCCTCTATAAGTACTGGGATCACAAGAGTGGACTATTGCACCTGACTTAGTGATATATTTCTTAAAGGAGTATCAGAAAGAAGACTAAACGGACAAAAATAAAGCTGACCCCAAAGCTGAGGGAGTCACTGAGGAAAGGCATGTGCCACATTTGTCCACCATGTGACTTGTAGGAGTGAGCTACTGGCAGCACGGGCACAAATTCTCACTCCAATTTTAAGTGATTTGAAAGTTGACAATAATAAAGACTAAAGGAAAGTGCAAAGCCTCCAAGTTTAGTACTGCATAAATCAAGAAATAACACTCGGGAGGCAGAGACAGGAGGATTGCTGAGTTCGCAGCGGCTTGCCTGGGCACCATAGTGAGCTCAGGGCCAACCTCAACTACAAAGCGAGACCCTGTCTCAAAAGCAAAAAAAAAAAAAATGAAATAAAGCAGTGCTTTTCTTTGTGTTCCTATATTATTATCTTTTCTTTGCTACTTAGGTTGAAAACATATATTAAATACTCATTAAAAACTTAGAAATATTTAAGTACTAACTCACTTTAAAATAGAAGGTACAGTCTACATGTCTATAAACATATGCACACACACCTGCATATGTGTATGTATACTTATATCCATACATATATGTACAGATACATGTACTGTATATGTATCACTTCTATATTTAAATACACAGACCTAGTATTCCTGTAGTCTTGGCATCAGTCTCTCCTTTAGCATGGAAATAAAATGATTAGAGGCTCCCATGCCCTGTGCTTGTGGGTACTTTGCATCAAGCCCACTCCAGGTCCTGCTCTGGCCCTTTCTTAGCTCTTATTTGGTCCTTCCTTGTGTGTCTGCTCTGTCCACGCTTAACTTCCCCCAGTGGGTGGTTGCTAATGGCAGGAGCCTACAGATGTGAGCAGTGGTGGGTGAGGCTTTTGGAAAGCCTTGATGTGGACAGAAATTGGCCTCACCCTGAACTAGCAAGGAAAATCCAGAATGGAATAGTGTCTATCCTTCTTTGAAAGCTCCTTGCTCATTCCTGCCATTTACCTATAATCAAGGGCTGTTTCAAGGTGTCTCTCTCCTACCCTCTTCTCAGGCCAGGCGAGTCCCTGGCAGGACTGTTAGCCTCAAACTTCTCCCACTTCAGTAAGCAGGGAAAATCTGTTGTCTTAGTTTCAGTCCCTTTCTGCCTGGTCTGGTCTAGGCCTTGTTGTTCATTAACAAAGACATTAATTGTTACTTTAGTAATAGAGCCATTTATCATATTCCCAGTTTTAGTACCACAAAGCACTACCTTTGTTTCTTTTTTTTTTTTTTTTTTTCTGAGACTGGGTCTCATTTTGTAGTTTAGGCTGGGCCTGAGCTCACTATGTAGCCCACTATTCAGCCTGGAACTCAGCAATCCTCCTGTCTCTGCCTCCCAAGTACTGGGATTACAGGCTCGAGCCACAACGCCCAGCACTGTGGTATGTGTACTGATTGCCGATGGGCGTGAGTCACCACACCTGGTACTGTTGTATGTGGTTACTGGGGATTAAACTACAGAATTTGCATTTGCTAAACAGGCACCAGAGCCACTGAACTAAATCTCCAGTCCCCATAAAACTGTAGTTTTGAACTAAGCTTTGAAAAAAACTCTTTTTCTTTAACTTGTGTTAGATCAGGTTCTCAGGCCAGGGTTCCTTTCCAGCTCATCATCTCCGTGTGTACATACAGGGTCAGTGACTGATGTTTGTCCTTTTCACTGGCTCACTCCCTAGTGGGTGTACTACTTTTTCTTCAGGTTGAATATTGTTTATGCTCAGTAAATATAAAATTCAAAATTTTAATTCAGTCACATTTGAGGATGGAATTTTAATTCAGTCACATTTGTACTCTAGGTACTATATTAGTTTCTTGATTTTAGAAATGAGCAATAGTTTCTGCTATTTGAGGAACTTAAGGTACAGAGGATGAGAGGGACTCAAATATAAATATTTACTGTAATGCACTGAGGGCTGTGGTCTAGATAGGCAGCATGCTTGAGCAGCCCTGAACATAGGATTTAGGGTATCCCAGAGGTTTGGGAAGTCATCTAAGAGAAAAAGAGACCAGCACAGAATCTTGAATTAGGATTGGCCAGGTACAAGATGAAACAGGAATCTAAGAATGAGAAAATATGGGGGCAAAGGACAAACAAGGTCGTGCTGAGAGGCTTGGTGTCTTTACAGCACGAACGACAAGGCAGAGTCTTGGGCAGATGAGACAGGATAGAACACTTGTAGTTCTCCTTAACATGTAAAGAAGGTAGACTATCCTGTGTGGAGCTTTAAGGCAGGAGATGGACCATTGTGACAGATAGACCTTAGTTCACTTTATCATAAGAGAAGCAATCACAGCAAGTTGCAGCAAGATTGGCAGGAGGAAAGTGAGCTGAACTGTACTTGAACTCATCCAAGTAAGTGAGGATGCAGCTGGCCTTGGAAGGGAAAAGATTTAGGACAATTTACCAGATTAGATTTTGGCAATCTATGGGCTGCAGGCCTCTGTGGGGAGGTTGGGAATGTACTTGAACCAGAGGCATCAGCATGCCTGGTAACATCTGCCTGATGCAGTGTGAGGAATGGCATCCCCAGACCTCTGAGGCTGTAAACAGGGCCCGAAGAGACTACTATGAAAACAGGAGGAGTCAGTGGATGGGATGAGTAAGATAGGCTGCAGGTGAGAATCTCCCAACTCGAAGGAAGTTGAACAATAATGACATTTTATCATGCGCTGTGGGCTCTGGTGGCAGATGGGTTGCAGGTTAGCTCTCTCAGCAGCTCAGTGGTGCCCAGTGTCCAAGTCCTCTCTCATTCTGCTTTGTTCTCCGTGGCACAGGGGGTAATAAACGGCGAAGCAGGGACTAAACTCCAGACTCCCAGTGCACTTCACTACTGCTCTGTTCCTGCTGTGCCCATCTGTGCAATGGCTCCAGAGAGTGCCAAAAGTGGGGTTGTTCACAAGAGAGAAGAAAGGAAGAGAGTGAATGAGGCAAAGCCAGGGAGCCGCGTGAGAAAGGGTAAATGATGAGTCCCTCCTGGGACAGCTCTCCTCCCATAGTCTTGTTCATTTTGTGTTGTTGTTGTATTAGAATATCTGAGCTTGGAAAATTTAGAGAGAAAAGAGAGTTATTTAGCTCACAGTTGTGGGGGTCTAAAAGCCTGGTGCTGGCATTCGTTTGGGTGGAAGAGAGAGGTCACGTGGTAGGAGAGGGAGCAAGACAGGGAGATGAGACCATCCACTTAGTAACAACTGCTTTCCTCATAACGAGTTCAGGCCTGAGAGACCTAAGTCACTCCCCCAAAACAAGCATTATTCCCTTTTGAGAATGATCCCCCAGTGACCAAATGACGTTCCACTGGGTCCCAGTTCTATGAGGTTCCAGCTTCTCTCAATGCTGTTGCATCAGGGACAAATCCTACAGTATATTAATCTTTGAGGGAACAAAGCACACCCAAACCATAGTGCCTCCCCATCTCTACTTCACCTGGCCTCTATCTACCCACCCTTCTAGGAGAATTGAAGCACATCAGGGAAGAGAATCTCATTTGCACAGAAGGCATGTGACAGACTCAAAGCTCTTTTTATTTTTCAGTCCCTTCCTAAAGGAATTTTAAAATTTCATTTGATTCTCTTCCCTCCTAAGAAGAATAAGGTAAACACATATAGCTCCCACCCAGCAGCCCCACCCTTGGGCTACTCCCCCCACCACACCGCCTTTCTTTTTATCCCTTCACACCAAGCACTTTCAAAGTTAATTTCAAAAAGCTGGGAACACTTGATAGTTTTAATTAATCCTATGCCTGGGGAAATATGATTTTGCGCATTTGAGGCCTCTCAGCTTCTCTGGATAGATAGCTTGTTCTGGATAATGCCAGTGTTTCCAATTTAGCTGTGATTATACTACTAACTCTTCTGTTTGTTTATTTGTTTGTTTATTACCTAAAAAAGAAGCTAAGGCTGAGGCTTGTGTCTTCAGGAAGAGATTTCTAGTTTTTCTAATAATGTTTCCTTATTAGGTGGCAGTATAGGCCTATCATGGTGCTCCCACTGTAACATCTTTGTAACAGCCATTTGAGGACGGGGGAAGGTGCCACTCTCAAGGTGGGAAAGAAGAAACAAAGACCAAGGAGGTCCTGGGGCCTGTGTATCAATGTGCAGTTGTAGGAGTAAGACCCAAGCCACAGCTGACTCATTCATAGACATGGATTCTTTGCACAACTCATTTTTCTTTCCCTGAGAGTTCTCATAAGATCTTGGACAATGGATTCCATAAGTCTGTTGTAAAGTTGGCTTGTGGTCAACTTTAAGCTGAAAGATAGTTTGCTATTGGACAAATACAGTTTCCACTATTACTGTGCTGCCACAATGGTCTAAACCTTTGAGATTTAAACCAATAATACTAGGCCTATGTCCCAATTCTCTGTGCCTTAACCTGGTCCTTTTTAGGCCGAACAATGGCACTGTGCAGTGAAAAGATGATGTCATTTTACTAAAATATTAGAAATTATTGGAGTGTAATAAATGCCTTATAGAAGTCACAGATAAAGAGTTTCATGTTCTTGGACATATCCCAACACAAAGTTGAAAGATTCTCAAGGTATCTTTTGTAATAGAAGCTTCAATTTTTGTGTTAGTTCAGTCTCCTTTGGTTTAAAGTCGTAGAAAATCCAACCCAAACTGGCTGCATTCTAACTGCAAAGTCCAGTTATAAGTCAGATAACTGGAAGAGGAAGGAGAACAAGCAATATCCCCTAAATTCAAACTTCCTTTCATTCTCTTCTTTCTCAGGCAATCACTTCCTTTATCTCTTTTCAAGTTAAAATCTGGGAATAGAGGGACATAGTTTCCTGGTGGCTCCTGAGAACCATATTGACTGGTTTAGAGAAGTCATGTGTCCATCAGTCTGTGATGAGCTTATTGTCTGACCAAGTTCATGGGCTTCATATCTAGTATGGGAAACGGGGTTAACACTACCCCTGCTGGTAAAATAAGAATGAACAGGGGATTTCCCAGAACAAAAATCAGGACAAAATTATCAGTGGGAGAGAAACAGGTGCTAGTAGGAAACCTGTGGCTCTCAAAATATAGAATGTCCTCTTTTCTTTTTTCAGGTTTACTTTTAAGCTAGAGAAACTGAAAGGCCTACATCATTTAGAGTCTGCAGCAATAGGCTTTCAGAAAACTATCCACAAACTTTCAGAAAGTTTGTGGCTTAGGATTCTGGGTCCCCTGCAATCCAGTCACAGAGTGATTTTAACAAGCAAGGATGCAGAATCTTTTCTGATTGTGTCACCAGCTTATAGTCAGTGTTAATGTCCTTGGATTCTTTTCACAGAATCTTCCAGAACTAAACTTCCACTTTACATGGTGCTGTGAGGAGGCATTGCAGATACCTCAGCTGACATAATACTCTTCTCACTTCATTTGAATTCAAGATTCTCCAAAAGCATAGTTTATTTACAATTTGGACTTTTAGCTCCCACTTTTTACCACACTTCAAGAATCAGAAATTGCAACTTTCTCTCTTTCATCCCACCTGAACCTGCTCACTTGATCTTACTTTTTTGGGAACATTCCTATGTTAGTGGAACATTTTTTGGCCTTCTTCATCATCATTCTCCTCCTCCTCTTTCTGCAGACTAGATTTTCTTTTCTCTCCCTTGCTCTATGCACATCACTCTCTTGGATATAGAAATACATCCTGGGAAATTACAATCGTTCCCTCTGGCCTGGGTACTTTCCTCTCTGTGGGAATAGAAATGAACACGGCAGCCACCCTCAGAGCCAGGGTGAAGAGCTGCCCCTGTGACTGTTGTGGGGCCCATGCCAGCTCCTTCAGATCTCAACCTTCTCACCACATTTTGTGGACTCAGAGCCTCTGCAGCATGTTTAAGGTTTCCTGGGATAGGAGGCCACTTTCCTGACCTGTCCACTTCTGACTGGATTGCAGGGGACCCAGAATCCTAAGCCACAAACTTACATAAGAATAGTTTTCTGAGAGCCTGTTGCTACAGACTCTCAATGAACAGTTAAGTCTTTTCAGTCTTGAACTGTCACACTCAATCCAAACTTCTAAGGGTGTGATGTGCATAAGTTTAGAAAGTATTTTTATAAAGTACTTTGGTATTAATGAAGAAAAAGTGAAAGTCAGTGGGTCTGTGAGTGCCATGGAAACAGGTTCCCTGAGCCCTGGGGGTTGTGTTTCCACGTTCGGCCTGACTGATGCTGGAGGCTGCAGGCATCACGCTGTGTCCCTTGGCAAGATGGATTGTACATTTCTTGATGATAGGAAAAGCATCTTTCATCTCCTCTTTTTCCCAGTTGACCAAATACAAAGAGTTCAATGGGTTATGCTTACTGAATAAGTGACTTACTTAGTGCTTCAAGAGATAAAGAAATGAATGGATGAGTGTGAAGGGAGCCACATTATGAGTAAGTAAGATGAACAGATATTTCTCAAAGGACAAAATGCAAATTACCAAAAAAAAAAAAAAAGAAAAATGTCCAACATCCCCAGTCATTAGAGAAATGCAAATTAAAACAGCACTAAGATTTCATCTTAGACCAGAGATAATGACCATCATCAGGAAATCAAACAACAACAAATGCTGGCATGGCTGCGGTGAAAAAGGAAACCTCCCACAGCGCTGATGGGAATATAAACTAGTACAACCATTGTGGAAATTAGTATGGAGATGTCTCAAAGAACTAAAATTAAAAATTCCATCCAACTCAGCCATCTCTCTGCTAGGTACCTTCCACAAAGAGCTAAAGACATCATATGATACACACACACACACACACACACACACACACACACACAGCAATGTTTGTAGCAGCACAACCCACACTAGCTAAATCCTGGAAGCAGCCGGCATACTCATCAAAAAACTGTTGGATAAAGAAAGTGTGCTATCTGTAGATAATGAAATACTCTCTGGATATAAAGAAGGAGAAATTTGAGAAATTTGTAGGAAAATGAATGGAGAAGTCTGTAGGAAAATATAACTGAGAGAAATAAATCAGACATACAAACTTGAATATATTCTCTGTTATTTGCATAAAGCAAAATACGAAGAGCACAGCAAAAGATGGATATGATGAGACAAGGGGCTAGATCTCTTGCAAATGGGAGATGGTCCAAGAGAATGTGGGGGAGAAGAGGGAGGGAAGGGACCTAACCACCTCAGTGAATGTAAATATTGTATGTTACAAACATGAGGTAAGATGAATAATCAAGAGGAATGAAAAAGGAGGAAAAAGATTGGAGGAAGAGTGGAGAGAGAAGTAGGGAGGAAGGAGAAGGGGATTAAGAACAAAAGGACCAAGTTGTCTTGTGTATGTGTAACCAATCCCTGACGTGACTGTAAACTACATGTACTGAGAACATGTACTCATAAAAGAATAGAAATTCACATTGCAAGTCTGGTAATTGTGATATGTCATGGAGTCCATTCTGACTCCTGTTTACTTGTGAGTTAAAGATCTATGGTTACTCTGAACTTTGGTAGGTTTGCAACACCTAAAAGTGATCCAGTGGTGATTTAAAACTTGCTTGGACAGTCATATTACTGTTTTATCTCCAAAACTATTCCTTTCTCTTTAAATCCCTTTTGTGTGACTCAGCCTTCCTAGGGTGCAGGAAAGGGGGCCAGGTTCAGGGTCACTTCTCTATTCACTGTCTAGCCTGGTCAGAAATTCTGCTGTACCAGTGTATGTAATATTGGTGGAAAATGGAGAAGTAAAAATGTGGTCACTATGATGGTGCAGTCCTCAGCTCTGTGTGTTACTGAGCCACTAGGACACTTAGGGAAGTATAGATGATTGGTTTTAATGGGAGCAACCCTAGAATTGGGCCCAGGCTCAGTGTCATCCCACAACTTCTCAGTTTTCCCTTCTTTGAGTCTTTCCAGATCTTCTTTAAGGCACTTTGTGAGTCTTAGGAATCTTCTTTCAAAGAAGGCAAGGAGGCCACACAAGTCCTCAGTAGACTTTGCTGACCCTGTCCTCACCCCAGATGTCTCCAGAGAGAAGGTCTTATCCTTCCTCTTCACCCTTATTATCTTTGCAGGCAGTGTGTTCTGGGCAGCACTTAAACTGGGTGATGGGAAAAGGAGCCCTCAGAGAGCAGAGAGGAAGGATGGTAAGTGATGAAGAAAATTAGACTTAGGAAACCATCAAACACGTAGAGCAAAGGGAAGCTGCAGATCTGTCCCTCATGATAGGAGAGGGAAGCATGGTACAGGGTGCAGAATGGATCACTGGAAACTGTTCTGGAGTCAGGAGCTCCTGGATTTGAGACTTGGCTTCATAGTTAATTAGCTGCATAGATAGTGAACTCAGTGAATACAGAGGTGATGTCTACCTTCCACTGTGAGAACTAACTGTGCCATTCCATAATTTGGTCATTAATTGAGTCATTCATTGATTCATTCATTGAGTCAGTCAAACCATAGAGCAAGGCTAGGCAGTACTTAGCAGAATTCCTGGCAGATATTTGGTTCCCAGAATGATGCATTTATTTTTCTGCTTGGGACCTTGGTTTCCTCCCAGGAATCACAAAGAGTGATGGTTCTTTCCAGTCTAACATTTAATAATACAGACATTACCCTTCTGAGCACAGTAGGAGTTTGGTTATGGAAATATGAGCTTTCTAGCTGAGCAAAGTACCATGTCACTGCTCCAGGCACAGACCTGTCCCCGGAAGCCACCGTCCTCATGCCTGTGCCTGAGCACTGCCATCCGAGTGGCTTTTGGGAAAACTGTGCCTGTGTGCTGGTTTGGAGCCAGTTAGCATCAGCTGGCATTTGCAAACGACATTTAAAGGTCACCTCCAATTCTCCTGCTGGGGAAATGGGGAGGGAAGGTGCAGCAGAGAGTGTGGACTTGAGTTGAATCTAATGAGCTCAGGCAAGATGCTCAGAGGCTGCATCAGGGACGCATGCAGCGAGAAGGAGTTGCTCCAGCCTGAGTCATCACCAGAGAGGCTCCGGGTGAGCAGCACCCAGGGGAGCAGGAGGACCGAGGCAGGCCCATGAAGGGTGGGTTCCTAACCTCGTAGACTTCATTTTTACCAGTGAGGGCTCATCTGAGTCCTGGGAAGTATGGTCGGAAGCCAAAGGCTGGTGGAAGATGGAAGGACCTCTTGCCCAAGGGACAAGTCTACTGTTTGACTGGTGAGGTTCATTGAGTATATTTTTTGACCTGATAATTAGAAAGTCTGGCCAGCCAGTACTCTAGAGATAATGGACATTCTATTTGAAATTGAGGCTATCTTAGAAAACAGGAGATACCTGGAACCCATGTAATCAGGTGACTGTCTGCAGTCAAAGGGGACAGTGCTGGTGATGGACCCAAAAGGTCAGTGCACTGGTCAGGCACGAGGTAAGCTCTCTGATGAAGAGAACAAGAGGAAAGCACGCCCCACCGTGGGCCCTGCCAGCGGTTATCTGCTCATTGTTTCTCCTTCCGCTTGGAGTCTGAGCTTTTCACTCCCCTGTGTCTCTTTCCCTCCGTGCCCCAAGGGTGAAGCTGCCCACAGCTGCCCACAGCTGCCCCCTCCCAGAAGGCCACACGAGCTTGGTCACGATGCACGCTCACAGCACCCCCTTCACCGAGGGCAGTCAGTCTAGCCCTGAGTGCTAACTGTAGCTGGGTTTGAGTGTGATGAAATGACTCCGCCTCTCCTCACTGAAGAGGCATCCATCCACGCTTCTCTGTTCTAGGAAGGGTGTTTTGCAATCACTGGGGAGACAGTCATGAGAACTGACTTGCTTTTTATCTTTTGTATAAATTCTGTCTATTTTCAACCCCTGGGACACCATATAAACTGAAGTAAATGTTAATATTTTTAAAAACTACTAATACTTTCCAGCTTTTTCCTCCTGTGTAATCTCTTGGTGCTTAGTAGGGAGCCCAGCAGAATAATCTCTCATTGGATGTGTGAGTGATGCTTAGAAGTGGGTCACCCCATAGGTATGGGGGGGGTCCACAGAACCCTCCCTTGTCTGCAGGCTTTTCTCCTCCCCACTCCTGGCTGGAGGTTTGCCCCTCTGAGGCCTGTCCCATTGTGTCTTCAGGAAGCCCCTGATGGAGTGCGAGGGCCCAGGGGAGGGTCGCAACTGCATTAAGCTAAAAGCACATTAAGCTGCTGTCAGTTGCATCCAGGATATTCGAATGGGGATTAATTTATCAGGCCTCTTTCAGATGTGACACCTAGTTGAGAGGGATTTGGATTTAGGAGAGAAGGAGTTTGATGGCAGGAAAGAGAAGGAGAGACAGACAGAAACAGCTCTAAGAAGGAGACTGTGGCTCCAGAGCCAGGCAGTGTGGGGGGTGACACGGCGCTGGTGACTCTGTGCTGGCTGTGGCAGTGTGAGCAGTGATGTGGGAAGGTGAGCGGAAGGCACTGCTGGTGAGGTCAGAGTGTGGGGAGCTGCTGATGGGCGCCTGAGGTGGGCCTGGCCTGCAGCTGTGCACAGGCCTGGCCCCCTCCGATCCAAGTGGCCAGCCGTGTTTTGGGGTGCAGGAGGCAGGGCAGTGTAGGAGCCCCTGGAACCTGCCTGTCACTGCAATTCCTGGAGAAGTGTCCCCAGAGGCAGCAACCAGCCTTTCCCCACATCCTTTGTTCAGGGTTTTCCCTCTGATCTGGGAAATGCTTTGAGCATTGTTTTCCTACGGGCCGATCTCTGTGGAGACCTGAGCACAGCTCTTCTTCGCCCTTCCTAGTGCATCAATGGATCCCCTGAATGTTCCCTCAGGGTGAGATTTTTCAAAATCAGAAACACAGAGGCCAGAGCCTGAGCTGTCTTTAGCCTTAGACCCTCTTTGGGAGCATCAGTGACACCAATCTGAGGCACTGGTCTTTGTCCTATTATGCAGAGACCATCATGGGCCAGAAATAGCCGGGCTGTTATTTCAAAGACAGTCCTGGTTTCAGAAAAACGTAGGAGGATGAGGAGGCTAGAGAACAAAGTTGGAAAAACATGAGAAGAAGGAGGAAAGTAAATCTCTACTATGTGCCAGGCACTCCACCCATGCTGCCTGCCCTTCCACCATGCACAAGAGAGTACCGTGCTATTACTTCAGGTCCACAAAGGACATTCAGTGACAGGCCCAACTGTGCTCTGATTTCCAAAGCAGGTACGTCTGGCTCCAGAGGGAAAGGAATAAGTGAGAGGAACAAGCTGGAAGGGTTAGAAGAAAAGGCTGCTGTTCGTAGCACAAGTCCTCTGGCTCGTGTACATCGGACAGGGCTGATGCAGTGGGCTGGGGATTGTGGGATGGTTTCCCATCAGGAGTAGCTGTGGACAGCTTTGATCACACACTGGGGCTTCTGGCAGGGATTTGTAGTCCTGCAGTGATTCTGATCAGAAATCAAATGACGTGGACCAAACAGTCTTTTAGTGGCAAACTGGAAAACCTACTTGCAGCACTGGAGTAGGGCAGCTGGATAAACAGAAGGGTCCAGAGAGGCCAGGAGAGGTTCTGAACTGGATCTCTGTTTGGTCCTGGGACTTGCTTCATACTTGGACTTCCTCCAGCTCTCACTGTTGCTCTTAAACATCCAAAGTTTCTGCCAGATATCATTGTTTGAATAAAGAAGTGGGAAGCCTCTTTCACTGACCACTAAGGATGTGACTCTGCAGTGTGCTATATAACACAGCAGTTTCTAGTCCCCGAATGATTTCTGTGTCTATGACAAAGGCTAGCACCTCAGATCCATGTCACTAAATCCGTGTGTCTGGAAGTACAAATCTAAGACAGCATTCTTAATTATTACCTATCCTTAGCTGGAATATTTCTGTTTCCCACACACCTCAGTTTTTCTTCTACCTTATTCCTAGAAAGCCATAAAGGTAAAAGTGATGCCTGGATATGTCACTTAAGAATACACCCAAGTGTCTCTGACACTTGAGGAACTGAGGACTGTACAAATAAACTCAACGCATAGTTCCTTCCCTCGAGGATACATAGAAAGAAAGTATGTAGAAATGATCATACTGAAACCATTATGACCATGTTGAGGACAATGGTGCCTTTCTCTGTAAAGTGCTGTAGGGTACGAGGCATACTGGGCCACGTTTATAAAATCGTGCCCTGAAGATGAACTGTGGGTAACTGGCACAACTGTCCTCATGACAGATGGCCAAATGGATGTTCAGGAGAGTTATATGCCCCAAATCATGCTAATTACTGAGAACCAGAAGTTCAATCCACATTCTCTGTCTCTTAATCCAAGGCAGTGAACACTCTGTGGAATGGGTCTACCTTGACCACATCTGTCAGTCTGTCTGTCTGCATCCCCACCTGGCTGCAGATCCTGATGTCAGCTGCCAGTTCTCTCTACTACTACCATAAGCTGCTCTCACTTGGAACTGGTCTGGACCAAGGGAGGAGGTTTGCAGCCCCAGGCCACAGTATTGGGGAATAAGGTCTCTCTGACAATGGCTGACTGTTTTAAGTCTGCCCTGGACCACAGCACCATCGAGTTTCTTGAGGCTTTGTTTAAAGTGTAGGGTTTGGTATTATTCAGATATGCTGAGGCTAACTGGACAGTAGATGGCCATCATCATAAAGATAACTTGATACACTCATAGGCTTCCAAAGAAGGGAGAAATTCATGCCTTAGGTAGGGGGTAAGAGGAAGCACTGTGTTGGCTGGGGGGGTAGAAGAGAGGAAAAGCATGGGCTGGATAGTACTGCATAGTATGAATGATTTTAATAGGTGCTAGGGTGTGGGAAAGGGTCCCAGGTGTCTGCTACCTCCCTGGTATGATTAGTTCTGACCCACATAGAGAATGTATGGCATGGAAAGTGCCTATGAAAGCCTTGCTTCTGGGTGAGTTATTATTTCTAGAAACTGACTAATCTTGAGAGGGATGGTTCATTTGGGACCAAAAGAGCCTCAATGTCAAGCATTAGAATACAAAAAATGAAAAATGTGATCACAAAATATGGTGATTGTTTAAAGTTTACAAATTGTTGGCAGAGGCAAGAGGACGGCCATGAGTTTGAAGCTATCCTGGGATACATAGTGAGCTGAGGACCAGCCTGAGTCACAAAGTGAGACCCTGTCTCAGAAAACAACAACAACGAAATTTTATAAATTGTTATAGTAAAAGACATATTGCCATTAATTCTTCCTGAATGAGTGCCCCTGGCTTTGAACATATGATCTCATCATTATTCCCTCTCAGAAACAGTTCTGGAAGTCCTCTTTTCCTAGTGTCTTTCACTGTGCTGCAGTGGCTGATTCAGTGCCCTGAGTTGATTCAAAGTCCTTACGGCACTTTCTGCTCAGCTAAAACATTATGGTGTGTCCTTAGCCACTTATTCCCTAGATCTGCACTGTATGGTATCTGGCTCTTTCCCAAAGTCAAAATAACAGTGAAAGGTAAATGTTTTGAATCAGTTCAGCACATGGAGTGAGGTACAACAAAGCAAATAAAGACACTCCGGAAAGAAGACCACCAGGATTGCCTCAGGAGGTGTTAAGAACCATGTGATAAGTGTGCTGAAAGTAGGAGGTAGTATTTCTAGGGTGATCTCATGCTAATGTATCTTTCATTTAAGTAGTTTTTAAAAAATTTAAACACAGTATTTTGTGATCATGTCTTGGAGATCATAGGGTAAACAGATCTGCCAATGGCTACTGTCTAAGACGGGGGCTCTTTTGTTGCTCAGCACTCCTGTAGCCCCAGGAGTATCCAGTTCCAGCTCCCAGCACTGGCTGCTCTGAGATTATGTTTCTGTCTATTATTCATGGTCACAGACCAGCATTCTAGGCTGAAAGCCTGCTCATCCAGAAAGACAATCCCACCCCCCTCCCCTGGAGGCCTGCTCTGCTCACAGCATCTAACTTTCTTCCTGTGAGTTGAGCTCATGTACATCATTGTGTTAAAGAAGGAATTTCTTTTGGTTCAACCCCCCAGAGAGGAAATAAAGCCAGGAGAGAAAGGCAGTTATGCACACGAAACAAGTCAACTGAGTCATCAGAACATGAATCAGCTCCCTCCGCTGGGCTGGTTATTCATACTTAGAAATCTTATCCATTCATTAGTGTGGCAAGCACTGTCTAGTGACAGGTTAATTACATAGTTCTGGGTAATTAGAAAGTAAATATATGTTAAGAGGACACCACTGTCAAGATAAAAACTGTCTATTAGGAAGCCCTCTTGCATGGCAAATTCCACCTTCATCTTTTTAACCCAAAGGGAATTTCTTTGCATGACTGCTTTGACAAGAATTTCTGTTCTTCCTATAACTGCGATGATTTTAGTTCTAGCTGTTACCCATTTCCTTGTTCCAATCCCCAGTATTGCCCCTTGTGGGTCCAATTTGGAGCTCTGTTTCTATTCTGGGGAAATGTCTCTAGCATCCAACCCCTTCTCTGTGAGGTCTACAGCTCTAGAATACTTCACAAAGTTTGGGGTAAAACCACAAATTCTTGGGATTGAGTGAGGTGGAGATCAGTGAAGACACTCTGAGAAAAAAATTCCACTTTCCCACTTCTCATGCTGCCTGGGTACATGAGGGTGGAGGGTCCAGATTGTTTTCCTGGAAAGTGTGAATGCTGTTAAACTGTAGCGATGCCCCAGAGAGTAAAGTTCCATTTATTCACTAATCTCACCCTTTAGGCCAGGACAGAGCTGGCCTCTGCAGGGCTTTTCTTGTGTTTCTCTGTGGATAGAGGTACCTTTTGGCCTCCAGGACGTAGAACACTCACCCCATAGGGAAAAGCCCCTAGATAAGACTGAAGAAGTGTGTCTCTGTCTTCCTACAATGGCCAGAGCCCATCTCTCCTTATCTGAACAACACACACAACAATGGGAATTAAGATTATTCTGTCATGTGCAGGGAATGGCCATCCACTCAGGCATCCCTTAACTACACAGGAAGTGAGTACTTCCATGTGCTTTTAAGAAGTTTGGTTCAAGTAGTTTCAGAATCAGTGTCTATACTTGGTATAACGTGCAACTCCTATAGGCAGTAGTGTAGGGAATATTTAGCAAGTTCTGTAGGCTCTGAAATATCCTTTATGAAATTGAACTAGAAACATAAAGACTTAGCTCAAAATCCAAGCGCAGCCCTTTCTTCATCTCCTGCTCTCTCCCTACACCAGCAGGGACAGGATTCAAAAAAGAAAAAAAAGAAAGAAAGAAAGAAAGAAAGAAAGAAAGAAAGAAAGAAAGAAAGAAAGAAAGAAAGAAAGAAAGAAAGAAAGAAAGAAAGAAAGAAAGAAAGGAAGGAAGGAAGGAAGGAAGGAAGGAAGGAAGGAAGGAAGAAAGAAAGGAAGGAAGGAAGAAAAAAAAGCCAGTGAAATGTCAGGTTGTCTTTATTTCATTTTTTTCTTTGAATTTGCTCATGAGTTCAACCTGTACTTATTAACTGGCAATTAGATTCAAGGAATAAACTAAATGATGAGGGTCGATCTACTGGGCATGAAGCATAAGGACAGTGTAGGTCTTAAGGCTGCTCCCAGAGGTTGGGACACATCACAGTAAAAAGTTACTTTTTATTCTGGGGATTGACCCATTTGCTAAAACATACTTGGATGGAATAAAGAGAGGGAAATGGAGTTGGCACAGCATGCTGGTAACCTTGGCACAGATGGGTGGATATGCTGGGGACCCCATTGCCCAGTCTCACCGCGGTGGAGAAGGCTGGCTGTGGTTTCTTTTCTGTTGGCTTCTCCTGTTGAGGGGATGTGGCAGAGACGGGAGTCTCATTGAGCAGCCTCAACTCTGCCTTCTGTGTTGACTGTCCTCCCAGCCTCACCAGCTCAAATGCTGGGGGGGGGGCTTTCTAAATATGAACTGATGCTTTCCTAAGTAGCCTGGCTTTCTGGTGACATCTCCTGATTTGACATTAACAAGGAAAATAGCAAAATGCATCCCCTGGGCCTTGGGCCATTGATTTCTTGTTTAGGCCCTTAGCTAAGCATTGGCAACAGATGTGGCTGGTTGGATGAGGTTTCTCCACGGCAGGGGATAACGGGAGGGAGGAGAAAGTGATCAGGTGCAAAGGAACTACAGAGGCAGGAGGGAGTGCTTAATCCCATAAGTACCGGTTTTGAAACAGGAACGGGAAGTGATATGGGAGGGGCAAAAGGATGCAAGATTGAGTGAGGGGCCACTTTGGTTTTCCCTTTCCTTTGGGAAAGAGCAATGCATAAAAGGCACCTCCCAAAGTCAGATACCCACCAGAGTATGGGCACAGTACCCCCCAGGATCTAGAGGGCCCCACTCCCCAAATAGGGGCCATGTCTCTTTTCAAGAGAACTGATTGAAATGGAATTTTCCCCAAACTCTGTTGATCTTGTACCTTGTTGTGCACATCAGGATTATACTCATCTACAACTTCAGGCCAGTGCTGATTTATCCTTCACTTTCTGGCTTTTGTCCCAGGGTCACTGTAAATTCCTAAGACTGACCTCAAACTCTCAGTGATCTTCCTGCCTCAGCCTTCTGAGTGGGAGTGCTGTCATTACAGCCTTATGCCACCACACCTGGCAAGATTTCCCTTTAAAGAACTTCCATTCAATTAAAAGTTTTTCTGCAGTTGCGTAGAACTCAACTCAAAAAGCTCTCAATTACTATGAAATATGTTCTTTGCTCTTGCACCATAAATACAGCATTTCTTTTTTTACAAAAGAGTAATATTTATATTATTACCAGGAACAGAACAAGAAACACACCCAATGAAAGATGATGGTGGTAATCAGCAATACCATTTATATTGTAGTCTCTGGATCTCTTAATGCAGTGACACAGGCCCCAACCCTGAGCTTGACTCTATTTAAATATACATATCTCTATGTGTGTATATAGCTCATCCCTGAATCCATATAGATAGATATTATCTCTTTAAAATATTAAAATAAATTACGTCTTTTCACAGAATACAGACATAAATTCTGTTTCCAGGAGATTTGTCAAATCACTGGCCTGTGTTTGCATAACAAGCTCTTTGGATATGCTGTGCAGAATATAAATTACCATGTTGTCAGCTCAGATGAAAATCGCAAGAATTTCAATAGTGCTGCTTCCATTGATTAAGCCAAGCTTTGTGCTGTGTGTCCAGGTAATGTCTCTACATAGCCGGTTCTGCCTGGGAGTGGCTGCAGGTATAGGGAAAAGGAAAAATCCCATCTAGAATAGGGAGTCGTTGACTGGAGAGCTTCCTACCTTCCTGTTGTCCCCATTTTTATTTTTAGAAAATCTCAGAAGCAGATTTTTTTCTTTCACAGCTTTCACTGAATCACACACAGACACACACACATACACACACCCCTTGGCCTTCAAATTATTTGGTGGAATGCTATACTATTTTCTGCCAGATTTGGGGCAGAACATTTTAATGCATCTGAATTTTGCTGAGCTTGAAGACGCTGATGGCTCAAAACAGGCTTACCAACTTCACATCCCCAGGGTGTAGAATTTGTCCCATCTTTAAGTGCTGTAAATATGCTCTCTAAAAACAGTTACTATTTCTTAATGCTCAATACGTGCCAGATACTATGGTAGGAGCTTTCTGTGTATTATATCATTCTCTCTCACAGTCTATGATAGGCACTGTTCTCATTTTTCTCCAGAGATCAGGAAACTAAGAGGCACAACTAGTAGAGAAGTTACCCAGGACAGAGGCCAGAAGCTACTGACCTGGGACTTGAACTCGGGTCTCCCTGGATCAAAAGCTCACTGGGGTGTGGTAGATCCTGTTGCGTTAGTGCAGACAGTGTGAGTTTCTTCGCCTGTGCTCTGCAGCAGGCTGTTCCGGTCTGACACCTGCTACGCTCTGGAGCAGCCTGTTCCAGTCTGACACCTGGCTCAGGAGATCTGTGGGACTGAGTAAGAGATTGCAGGGGCATTCTCAGACAGACTTGCCTACTTGGAGCAGGATTTTCAAAAGGAATGAGAGTAGGGGCCGGAGGGTTAGCTCAGTGGTTCCGGTGCCTGCCTCGCAAGCGCAAGGTCCTGAGTTCGATCCCCGGTAACCACATATAATACTGGACATGAGACATGCCCACCAACAATCAACACCGCATACCACGATGCCGGACGTGGTGGCTCATGCCTGTAATCCCAGCACTCGGGAGGTAGAGACAGGAGGATTGCTGAGTTCGCGGCGGCTTGCCTGGGCACCATAGTGAGCTCAGGGCCAGCCTGAACTACAAAGCAAGACCCTGTCTCAAACAACAACAACAACAACAAAAGGAATGAGGGTGGTCTGATTACTTCCTGCTTCTCCTCACCCTCCTGCTGCTTTTCACCAAAACATACACTGTGATTTCCTCATGAAATTTGGAGCTGATTTCCTGGTCTACTTGCTTATTTTATACGTGAAGGTATTGAGATCTGGGCACAGGAGGGAATGAATACATGGTAAACCAGTTTGAGACAGAATGAAGGTTGGACCTTCCTTCATTTTTCGGCTCCTGGTTCAGAAAGAGATCATCAGGGCAGCCTTTGGCCTGGGGCACAAATGGGCCTGGATGAGCTCCTGGAGCCATGTGGAGGGATGCTGGGGGCTCTGGGCTGGAGCATAACACAGCCAGCTGAGACCTGAGTGGACGCCGCAGCCCTGGAAATGACACAGGGTATGAACATAACAGACACCTGGCTTGCTCCCCGGCTCCAGAATGCCAGCTCCATATGTGATTGGTGCTTTGTTACAATCACGGTGTTTTTTTTTTAAATGATCATTTTCAATTGTAAAATACATCTAGAGCAGTTTTCACCAAGCTATAAAATTCATCTCTGCTCTGTTTCCTTTTTGAAATGTTCAGTTCAGCAAGATCAAAGGCCAATGGATAGAAGGAAATTTAACTCATATTTCAACTGTCCTTTTCCTAGCCTCAGTATTTCTCCCTCCACATTACATTTATATCAAAAATGTTTCTGTCCACAATGTTCATGATAATACATAAAAGTCATCTCTTGGTTGAGCAGACACAGGAAAAGTTCCCAAGTCCCTCTTTCGTGTTCACTGAATTCTTTATTAGATTGAGCCCGATTTTCTTCCAAATAATAGCAACACAAATCATGATCAAAATATGTTGCTTTTATCTTCTCCTTTAGCAGCAGGACTAGATTGAGCTGACTCCACATTTGTCCAGATGGGGCTGGTAATCTTTAAACAGGCGATTTTCAGGAGAGTTTTGCTACTGACAAAGAGCATAGACTGTGGTATTAGTAAGCCGTGGTGCAGCAGAGACTCCCACCTGCTTCTTAATATCTATATTCCCTTTGAGCAGTAACAGAGCCCAACTGTTAATTAGACATATTGTATTTTAGACAAAGGACTGTATTTCCCAGAACCCCTTGTGATGAGGTAAGGCCATGTGGCTAATCTCTAGGCAGTGGATTGTATGGGGAAATCAGGAGAGGGACTTCCAAGAAGTCTCTTGAGTGGGGCAAGAAGGGTTTATTCTTCTTTCCATTCTCCATGTGGTTCCTTGGACTAGAGAGTGATAACTACAGGTCCAGTAAGGCTTTAGGATCACGAGCACAATGACAACGTGTTAAACACTGCTGAGCAGAGAGCTAGAAGGAATTTGGTCTCTGATGACTATAGATCTGTCTGATACTTCCTGATTGCCACTTCTGGGCTTCTTTAATTCAAGAAAGAGATAAACATCTGTTATGAGAAACCACCACTTTCCAAGTCTTGGTTCACTCAAGATGAATCTGATTCTGGGTTCAAACATTGTCTTTAGCAAAATGTTAACCTTCAAACTTCAACTTCCTGATGACACTGACAAGTTACCACTTTTATAATTTTCTGAGACTGAAACTTTGAGTAAATGCTCTCTAGATGTCCCACACAACATAGTTTCTGCTACTTTCCCCTCTACATTTTCAGGGTGGCACATGTTCAAGTAGCTGGGTATAAAAAACATGGGTACAACTATTATTACAACCAGTAGAAGAACTCTACGACTAGGTGGTAAGATTACAAAAAAAACCCTATTGTTCAGTTCTGCTTTTAATGATCAGAAGGTTAGTTTCTGCCTCACTCCAAAGTTTTAGCTTCCAGCCATAATGTATGCTATGGCACCCTTTCCCAGTGGACCTGTTTCCTGTGTGCTGAGGACGCATGAAGATTCACTGTATGCTTTCTTCAGTGCTGCACTGTGATCAGCTCATTCCCTTCAGCCTCCTAGGATTGTAATTCTTTAAGTCGCATACTCTTCACATTACTCAGAGTCTACATTTTGTCACTCTTGTTCAGACTGCTTCTGTTCATCTGGGTAATTACCCATTTCCAAACCCTTCTGGACACTCTCTGGCTTAGTAATAAGGACACTGGGATGAACTTGTAGTTGCTCCAGTGAGAACTTCTCTGACCTTCATTTTCTCCTCCAGTCCTTGTGTCTTCCCCATTTGACTTTATATCCAGTTTATTTAGCACATTGATAACATGAGTTTTAAAAATTTAGCCATTTTTCTATTTGCATAACATTCTGCAATATATTTACATCTAATTCATTCACCGTTTAGAATAACCTTGTTGAAGGAGGAAGTGGGCATTGTCACCCTCTGTTTGTCACAGGGACACAATATTCAGAGGAATTCTATAAAAGTCATGCAGGGTATGGCTGATGGGGCTGGGCCAGAACCTCTATCCAGATTTCAGGTCTCACATTCTTCTCATTATGCTTCAAAATTCCATCCTCAGATTTGAAAACCACTCATGTAAGCTGCCTATCAATCAGATCTCACATTTCTATTGTGATTGCTGCTGCCTCTTCCAGACAGATTCATTCTGATCCACATATATTTTTTGAGGGTGAAGGATTTGTCACATTTCATATTTAAGTAACGTTTTTATACTTTTCCAAGTGTTTTTTTGTACATTTCTTTTTTGATATGCACTATATGTCAACAAGGTAGATAAGGCAGGTATTTATTTTTTTGCATTTTATATATGAGGAATGAATGCTTGAATAATTTAAATGATGGACTGAAGATCACAGGAAAATTAATGATAGAATTGGGAGTGGGTTCTCTGATTAGAAGTTACATTTTCACAGGGTGAGTATGGAAAATAGTCTCTTCTGATCCTATAGCAAATAATTGATTAGACCCTATGTAAATGAATCAGTGACTCTCCCATTCCATCTAGAATTCTCTGTGAGAGAAGACAGATCCTCCAGTTCCTCCACCTCCCCTTGGTCTCCTTCCAGCCAGTCAGCTCCCTTTGGAAAGTCTGCTCTGAATCTACTGGTCTTCACTGTTCTGTAGGGCTGTGGCTCAGCAGGGAACAAGGAGACCCGATGTGGAGCTGGTGCTGAGAGAGGTATCAGAAAGTGGCAACTGGATGACACCACCAGGCTCAGGGCAGCTAAGGGGATGGGGGTTGGGCTGGGTCTCTGGTTCTTAGAGTGAGTCCAGGGCATGGCATGAGCTGCAGATAGGGGGCCTCAGCCCCACTGCTGACCCATTCAGTGGACGAGTTGTGCGAGGCCTGAACTCAGTACGTCAGTTCTTCTGGAGAGGAACGCAGTGCCAAAGCAGTGGCCTCCATGGCAGAAACTTGCATTCCACATTTCTGGAGCCTGGAGGTGCAAATTCAAGGTTAGTTCCTCCTGGGCTCTCTCTTTTTGGCTTGTAGACAGCCCCCTTGTCCTTCTGGCTGATGTGATCTTCCTCTGCACCAACCCGTATCCTGATTTGCTCTTTTAATAAAAGTCAGTCGCAGTCATTTTGGAGTAGGGCTCATGGTAATGGCTTTATTTTAACCAGATTATTTTTCTAAATAATTTGTCTCATGAAGCAGCAGTGTGGTAGGAGCATGTGGTTTCTGAAGGGAGCACCCTCAATCTCCCAACAGTGGTTCGCAGAATTACATAGGAGATTTCAAAATATGTTACTGAATCTCAAATGTTCTGAGAAGCACAGTAGATAGAGGCAGGGAGAGGCAGGCCTTACCAGTGTGGGACCCTCTGCCCTCGAAGTTGTCCAAGAGCTCCTCACCTTTAATGATGTTTCTGTTCAAGGGCAAGGCAGTCGGAAGGGAGGCACATTCTTCTGTAAAAGGCCCCTGGAGCCACGGGCAGGGCAGGCTGAGGAAGAGGCTGCGCAATGGCTCTGCACACTTTGGTGCTCCTTGCCGTACAGAATAATTGAGGCAGATGTGGAGAAGGACCTGCCCCTCTCTGAATCATGGAAGTCGAAATCTGATCTTTCTCCTGATGCTTCTGAACATGATTTGGGTGAGATGATGTAAGCTTTGGACTTGTGGAAGCTGGACTAAGGGATGTCCGGGTATCTGGCAAAATGTTTCCAGGTGTGTCTGCATGAGATTTTCCAGAAAGAAGAGCGTTTGGCTTGACAGATGGAGTAAACAAGACCCATCCTCCAGTTGGCGGTGGGCCCTAATAGGACAAGAAGTGTGACGGCTCAGAGCCTGAGCTGGCACATCTGCTTCTTCTTCTCTCAGACACGGACACTCTGGTCTCACCCTTCAGATGCAGGATGGGTCATCACAGGCTTCCTGCTGTCCAGCCAGCTAGCTGGTGGCAGATCATGGCACTTCTTAGTCCCTATAATCAGTAAGCCAACTTGTCTCTCTCTTCAGTGGGGTAACACCTCGTTGCATGAACACTTTTGTTTGTGAACAATTTAGTTCACAAACAGAACTATTCACAAAATGTTGCTTCAGTTTGTGAACTCACCTTGGGTGATAAACAGAATTGCAGCCATCTTCTCCAGAATCATGGAATGAATTAAGTTCATGATCCAATGTACTAATTTATATCTTATTTCACACACACACACACACACACACACACACATTTTATTGGTTCCATTTCTTTGGAGAATTCTTGTGAATGTGGAACTAAAAATAAGATGCCAGAAAGGAGACAGGAGATGCTAGAGTAGAGGAAGTGAAGATTCTCATGTATGCAGCTGTTTCTTGCCAGGCTAGCTAAGGGCCTTGAGGGTAATGTTTGTGTTGAAAAGCCTAGGGACTTCGAGGACAAACAGACTGCCTGAAGTCTCGTTTCTGCTACTTATCAGGTGAGTGATACAGAGAAGATGACCTGAAGTTTCAGAGATTTGTTCAAGGCATGGTGCTGGGAGGGGTGGGTAAAGCTGAGTGGGCAGAGCGTTCATGACACCTCAGTGGGACGATGTGTATGAACATCTACTTTCAGTGTCAGGCAGTTAATGGGCTTGCATAATCAGTCACTCTTTGCTATTCTAAAATGACATTTCCTTGTCTGTTCTTCCCAGTGGGTCACACAGTTAACAGGGGAGAGGGGAGGGAATGAGAGGAATAAGCAACTATGAAAGGAGAGGAAGAAGCAACAACTATACTTGCAGCACTATACCCCAGCCCGGTAAAAGCTAATGCTATTTCGGAGGAAGGAAGGATGCTAAATTGTTGAGGCCTCATATTCATTTTCTAGTTGTTAAGCCAAAGGTTTCCCCCTCCGAGAGCACTCTTATCTTACTATTAAACATCAATAGTTGCTCAAAGCTACATTCAGTTCCACTTGTGTCAGCCTTTGACCTATCGATTAGAATAGCCGACATTTACATTTGGCCCATCACTTCTTAAAACAAATGAGTTACTAACAGAGTTATTGGCAAAATTAAAGCTAGCTTTAATTGTAAGTTCCATTTTCCACATCAATCCTCTTTTGCTGACAGAAAACCAAACCAAAGCTCAGAGGTGAACACAGCACCTTGAAAGTACGGGGCTGGTAATGCAAGAAAGGATGGAGGGGAAGGAGGGGAGAGGTGCCGGCTCTAGAAGACATGTCATGTCTGTCTTAAAATTGTTCTCTGCTTGTTCTCAACGCTGGCCTTTTCTCTAAAACTGGGTCACAGATTCCTCGAGGGCGGCCACAGTGACTGGGACATCTGCCTGCCCCGCAGCACTTTTGTGCCAGTGACAGAGCAGATGGCCGTGTGCGTGTTTGATAGGCTGAGTGGAAGGGATGTGGCCACGCGGATGTGCGAGCTGCCTCATCTGGGGTCCGGGGCAGGGGGACCCTGTGCCTAGAAGGTGCTGTGATCCCTGCTGGTCGTGGAACTGAGTCATCACCCGAGACAGAACCAAAGCGACATGACAGAGGAGCCTGCGCTTCCGGCCTGTGGGCCTCTCCACCCAGCATGAGCCCATTCCAGCAGCCTGAGGGAGCTGGTTACAGTTTAATTTTATTTCTTTTAATTTTATGAGCTAGAACCCCTGGGTTGATCAACATGAAAGAAAATGGTAATTTGCGAAGTTTCTTTTCTTCCCTGTACACTCTCCCGGGTTGTTTACCACAGGAGAAAGTTTCTTCCTCATAAGGTGCTTTTCCACTCAGCATAGATTCATCTGTGATTAATTTTGCTATATTTATTAACCTCCCTACTGTAATGTTTTGATGGTTCCCTTCCTTGATTCTTTATTAATTCCACTGAAGATCATTCACTTCAGACCACTGTTTCTTAGGGTACAGACTGTACCCATGTGGTTAGCAGCTTGTCTGTGACTACTTGTCCCTTCCCCAATTTACATATGGAAACCTAACCCCCAGGGAGATGGTGCTAAGAAGTGGAGACTTCAGGAGACCCCAGTCCTGGGGTAGAGCCCCCCAGGATGGGTTGGTGCCCTGAGGCCTCCATCCACCCTTCCGTTAATCGAGGACAAGGAAGAAGACACCAGAGAGGAGTGAGCCCTCACTGGACACGAACTCTGCCAGCTCCTCCATCCTGGCTTCCTGGCCCCCAGAGCTGTAATATGTCCTTTTCTGTCACTGTTAACCCACCTAGTTCATTTATTTGGTTGTTTGTTTGCTATTGCAACATGAATGGACAAGGAGGAATTCCTTGCATTTGTACTAGCTCTTCTTGGAGTCAAGATCTCTGGCTTTCATTACCTTAGGTGCTTCCCACAATTTTCTGAACTTTTTTCGTCCCCAGATGCACTTTCTCAACCTCTTGCTCTGGTTAAATAGCAGGGGCTCAGGGGCACAGTGCTCTCACTGGCTGCAAGGCCTTCCTGTGCCACCTCTGCACAAATATTCCTTCCTTTTCCTTCTGTCTCCCTCACTCACAGCCAAGGACAGAACAGAGGAAACGGACATTTGATCAAGCAGCCTTGAGACCAAACTCTGGCTGCATCACTGAACCTACTGACAAGGTCATTTTCTTGCCCAGCCTCAGGACTGCCATTTATAAAACAGGGAAACATCTTTGTGCAGTTTGTGGTGTGGGACAAAGGAGGGAATAATGAACAGCTGTGTGGTGTGGTGCCTGGCAAGCCTTGGAAAGGGTCCTTGGCTGTCTCAGTTTTGGTAACATCTCCCGTAGCTCTCTTTTCTTCTCTTTCAAGGTGTTGGCCCACAAACCTCCTCTCCCTTTTGTCATTTTATGTGTGACTCCAAGTATAGAAGGGATGGGCGGAAGGCACACACCGCGGACACAGCGGGAAGTACTGAACAAATCTAAATTTGGGAAGGAAACAATACTCACATTCAGGGGACTGAAAGATGCCTTTTGATCTCCAAAAAACCATTCGACTGCCTCTTCCTTTCTAATTAAGTCCACTTTTCTTCAAACGCTGGCATTTGGGATGAGTCAGAAACACTGCTTCTTATCTCATGGCATTACTTTTTCGTTTTAATTACTAGTATTACAACCGTATTTTTTCCTGCCATTTTTCTTCACAAATATATGTTATTTTAGTTACATTATGGGTTAAATAGGCTTTTGAGTGGGTGCCAGGAAACCTATCATTTTCAATATGGTTTCTATGAGAAAATGTGATGTCTACTTCCAAACAACTTTCCAAAACGTGAATGTGTAGAACACAGCCTATGTTTATGATTTGAAGGTGGTCTCTTTGGGTTTATTTCCTGAGAGCTTTTTCACATTATTTACTATTTTCGCCCTAGCTGGGATAGTCAGCTGGTAGGACAGGACATTGTTACTCAGAGGGGTTAGATTGGATGACAAAGGTCACATAGCAGACAAGGGTTCAGGTCTCAAGTCTCTTAACTTTAAGCCACTGCTCTTTCCTTGACCATCAGCCTTTTGAAATGAGTGTGCACACCTGTGTCCATGGGGAGGTTGGTTATGCATGCATCTGGATTCTGGAATTCATGAGGTGAGAAGATGTGCTGGACTCCTAAGATGGCTGCTTCATGCCTTGCCCCTGCTCCTGAGCCCTGGCCCCAGGATCTGCCCTGTGGAGGAGAATGCCCACTGGTGGCCTCATGAAGAGACCACAGGGCCTGGGAGGCTGTGTGTGGAGAAAAGATGATTAATGCCTGTCATTCACCAGGTTGTTGGTGCCCAACCTGTGTTGGTTCCAGCAGATATTTGCTGAAGGTCTGTGACATTGCTGTACCAGGTACTCAGTGACAAAGTCATGAACAAATACAAAGTAAGTCTCTGCTTTCACTTGCACCATAGTCTGCCTGGGAAGATATTTGAGTAAATCAAGCACAAACATGTAGCAAGTGCTGTTACAAAGACAGAACGTGTTAGATACAGCTGGGCTTAGGTGCAGTCAGAACCTCTTCTTTCTGAGGTCAGAGTTTCTACTTCACCACTTGTCTAGTGTGCTTTCTTACTGCTGGACACAAAATGTGGCACCCTCAACTTAGGGCAGGAAAGTTAGTATATTTTCAGGGAATTCAGTCCCTGGCTAGTTGGCTCCAAGGCAGGAATAAAGTGAAGGAAATACATGGTGGAACACAGATGTTTCCTTCATTCCTGGTGACTGGGAAGCAAAGGAGGGGAGCAGTGCCAGAGAAGAAGGGACGAGGAGCTAGGCACAGACTCCCAGGCCATGCCTCTGAGACCCACCCAGATGTACTCTGAGGTGTGCTCTAGGCATTTCCTCTGGGGATTGCAGAGCCAGTCATGTTGATACTCCATCCTAAATACCACATGAACATCACCCAGATAGATGCTCTGTGCACCAGACATGGCCCTGGATTCAGAAAGGCAAGATTTCAACCTTCAAAGTGCTCACAATTGAGTAATGGGGTAGATATCATATTAGTCAGTATTGCTGCATAACAAACCATCCATCCTGGAACACTGTAGCTTCCAATAACACACATTTGGCATTTCTCGCAATTCTTTTGGTCAGCTAGATGTCTCTTCTGACTAGTGGGCATGGCCAGCCCTGTGGTCATTGGAAGTTGGCTAGGACTAGATGCTCTGGACTGGCTTCACTTTGAGGTCAGGCAGCATCAGCTTAGGGACCTTAGTTTGGTGACTTATTTCTGAACCACAAGATCTTCTTAACAGTCCAAGCTATGGAGCTCTTCACGTGGTTGTCTCAAGGTTCTAAGGAGGAAAAGTCACTGCCACCTCCAAGACACAGTGCTTTGTAGATCTCTGTTTGCATAACACTCGTGGTCCAAATACTTCTCAAAGCAAGTTCTGGGGCTGGTCCTGGAGTCAGGAGTGCAGTGAGCAACACGAGGAAGTGGACTCAGGCAGGTGTGCACCTTCCATGTGCCACAGTGCTCTGTTCGGCCACATACATATAACTTATGGTGCCAGTGCAGTGTGACACATGGAAAACAGAGCCCACTGGGGGCAAGGAGGAGGGAAGTGTTAACACAAGGAAAGGAGGTCCAACTTCCCAGGGGGCTAACTCTCCACCTGGTGGGTGATGGAGTTTGCCAAACTAGGGACAGAAGGTGGGGCATGGAGGATGCTAAGAGTGCATCTCAGAGGTGGAGGTCTGCGCACTTGAGGCTGACGACCTGCTGTCTTCCCCAACCAGCTCCCTACAAGTGATTCCCTATTCTTCTTGTTTTTCTATAAGCTGAGTTTTTGGAAATATCTACTCTAAAATTCTGATCTTTTTCACTATTCTAATGTGATACCGTGGTGGTGGGGGAATCCATGTAATCAGTTTATTAAACTTTCTCATCAGGTCAGACAAATGAGTTTTTGAAATTCAGTTACTACACTCAGGATTTTGGGTTAAATCCTCTCTCTGCACTCTTAAATAACATACTGGGAAAATCTAAAAGCTTCCGGGTCATTTTCAGTTATAAAATCCTAGTCCATCTAGGAATCCAAGGATAATGCAGTATTAAGTGTCCAATTACTACTACTGAGCTGACATAAATCCTGACATCACATTACACATCTCTGAGCACTGACAGCCTCTTCTTGACTAGGCAATAAATGCTGAGAGGACAAAGACCAATTTTATGTGTTTACTCTTGAATTTGTAGGGTTGCAAAAAGTGCTTAGCAAATAGACACTCAATACCGAGTCATAGGCAGCAGAGATGAACTTAACTCCTAACACTTACAGGTAGATGATAGAAATAATGAAAAAGCATTGAGGATAAAATGCAAATTGAGATTATGACAACAGTTTTAATGTGGCAATTTGATAAAGTGTGTCTACCTCCAGCTCCAGGGCAAGATTCTGCAGAGGAATGTAACACAGCAAACATCCGCATTAAAGTCAAGAAAGAGATAAGGATGTCCACTACTGGAGATATTCGTTCATTTAATTCAATAAGCAAGAGAAAGAAATAACTGGTATAAATATTAGGAGAAAAGCAGAGGTACAGTTATTAATAATCACAGATTACACAAATATAATACCCAGTAAAGCCAAGTGAGTCATCTTTAAAACATTGCAAACCTGGGCTGGAGGGTTAGCTCAGTGGTTCCGGTGCCTGCCTAGCAAGTGCAAGGTCCTGAGTTCGATCCCTGGTAACCACATACAATGCTGGGCGTGGAGACTCACACCCATCAGCAATCAATACTACATAACACAGTGCCAGGCATGGTGGCTCATGCTTGTAATCCCAGCACTCTCGGGAAGCAGAGACAGGAGGATTGCTGAGTTTGAGGCTTGCCTGGGCTACACAGTGAGCTCAGAGCCAGCCTGAACTACAAAAGTGAGACCCTGTCTCAAAAAAAAAAAAAAAAAACAACAACAACAACAAAAAACATTGCAAACCTTACAAGAGTTTGGGCAGAAGGTTTATAAAAACAATATTGAGCTATCAGAAGCCTTCACCAACAGAGAACAAAAGGAAGGGAAGACACTGGTTATAATAGTACTGCAGGTTGCAGAGTTACAGATTCAGAAGACTGTAGTATTGACCTGACCGGTCACACCAGCACGTGGGAGGAGAAAGTCTAACACCATCACCAAATGCACGGGGGAAGTGCTGCGTTGACAGTAACGGCAGTGATATTCAACACATAGGGACTTTAGTTCTAACTTGACCCCTGGGATCAGGACCCAGAGCCTATGTTCTCATCCTCTTGTGCGATCCTGCATCTCTTTCTGGCTCCAAGTACAATTGAAATAAATAGCATAAAGCAAATTCTTTAATGAGTAGTGTTTGAACAGTCATGTTGCTATCCAGAAAACAATAAGGCCCATTACCAAGTCACCCCAATTACAAAATAAGGTTCTCAAGACCTGAAGATGTATCAAAAAAGACGGACAAGGAATTCACACAAGTTTCCTGTTGGTAATGATTGCCCAGGGGGAAAAGTCTTTTAGGGACACAATGCCCAGCAACTTTAGTCAAAAAGAAAAAAAAAATAGAAAATTGGAATATGTATATAATTTCCTCATGGGAAAATATAATAAGTGGATTAAAAGTAAATAACAAAAGAAAATATTTTAACATGTCACATTTATTGTATATGCCTCAACACCAAAAAGAGAAAATAAAAGCCTGGTGCAATTCAAATACCAGAACTAGATGAGACTCTATAAAAGGAAGTACAAAAGATTTCCAACACGCTGAATCTCACACCTGAGAAAACCAAATTAATATTACAATAAGATAACTATCGTATTGATAATAGTTAAAAGCTTGCTGATACAGTATGTTAGGTGGCTTTGAGTGAGAGGAATGCTTGTTTATCGCTGGTGGAAAAGCAATTCATATACTTGCTATCAAAATTAAATACATGGCTGTTTTGGCTCCTCCATTTCACTTTGAGCACTTTGTCCTAGAACTGCATTCTCACGTAGGCATGATGTTGTCTGCATCAGGTCATTTAATATAACATTACATATTACCAGGAAAGAGTGTGGATATCTCAAAAGCCCTTCGGTAGGTGCTGGCTGAAGAATGATTGCTCTGTAGTGGGTGCTCTGTCTCCGCCCTGTAGGAAGGAAGAGAATTCAGGTGTGGGTACAGCAGCATCTTCAGGAAATATCACAATGTAATGTGTAGAGTCTGCAACCTTTTCTGCAGAACAAGTGAACTTCTCTCTTTTTGGGCATTGGCCTGCAAACCACTATGGGGATAAGAATGAACAGTCTGTGTCTAGAATAAGAAGTAGCACAAAATGTCCTGCAGTACAAAAAAAAATAGCAGCTCAAGGGGGGTTCCTGGAGAAAACAAAGAAGTATGCACTTTTGTAGATGAGTTGCAAGTCCTGCATAAGTGTCTGTGTGACACTTAAGTTTATACAAAGTGGGGAGTGACCCTCCCTCTGTTGGGAGTTGCTGTAACCAGTGAGGTAAATGAGCTCAACTTTATCCTCAATGCTTACATAACCAATAAGGTAAATGAACTACTGTGCCCCCCACCGGCTATAGGACTTTCATTGTCCTGCTCTTCCCTCTCAGTGCCAGCCTCACAATAGTGACCCTCAATGGTGATAGCCAGATGGATTTCCAAAATGAACCTGGTGAGACTTACCTGCCCATTTCACTGATAAAATACTCAAGTCAGTGTTTGTATTGCTTCCTTCCTTTCTTGGAGACATCGCCTGTGGACCATGAAGTGTGCTCATCAGAACTGGCCACAAGGCTGCCTGGACACCCTGCACTTCTACACCTGCACCTAGCTTAGAAAGGCTTGAGGGCGGGCAAAGGAGAGCTAGGTGTGGGGGATGAACAGAGGAAGCAGAGATGGGACTGGTTCTTGCTGGCAGTTGGGTGTGTTTGGAGAGGGGAGGACACAAGCCATGAAGATTGGAGATATGTATCATTTGGGGAGCAGGGTTGCACTGACTGTCAGGTGCACAATTTCCCCTTAGAACGTGACACATCCCTGCCATCTTACCTCATCTTAGCTTCACTCAGAAACACAACGTGTTTCCTGTGTACAGTAATCTGAGGACCATGAGGGTCCTTCATATCTGCACAGCAGACTGGGGTATGCTATGCACAAATGCAGGTCCTTACATCCGGGCGTGCTGCCACGTGGGTCATCCATCTTAATTCTTCTGAAAGGGGACCATATTGCCAATTAAAAAAAAGTCATAAAAATAAAAGAAAAACTAGACTGTAGAGGTTATAATTAAATCCACTTTCATGTCCAAGTTAAACGTCATTTCTTTTCTTTTCCTTCCACGTGGGCTTTTCTTATGGTTTGAGGAACTTATGGAGGAGCCTGGGAATCTGGAGCCCGGTTTGGTTTTTAATTTCTTCCTCCCTGTCCTCTTCTTTTCTGGGTACTGCAGGATTGCAGTGAAGGAGTGGATGGACAAGGAAAGAAACAATGGGGCTGGTTCTTGGCTGTGGTTGCCTGGCAACTGATGGCTTCTTTTTGGCCAAGGTACAAACAGTGACCTCTTGTGGAGCACAGGAGTTCTTCTTTGGGGTTCAGAGGGTCTCACCTCCTTAGTTCAGCTCCTTCGACCAGTGTCTAGCAAATGTACACCTGAAGTTGGGTCTTCTTTCCTGGTCAGCTGTTGTGCAGCACCACAACCAGGTGGTGATACTCAGAGTGTCATTTGCTTCATAGAAAATGCCAGGGCGTCAAGTGCTGAGGTCTTAGTTTCCCATTGCTTCTGTGGCTGTGCTTTATTTTCCTCCATGCTCATACCCTTCCTTCTTTTCTGGTGGGTGGAGCAGTAGGACAGGGGCCATGTAGAAATCCACATTCCCTCTTGCAATGCACTAATGACAGTTTGAGCGAATGTTCATACAGCCCTTACTGTGTAGTGAGCTCCATCCTAAAGCACAGTATATATGTGTCTCAATCTTTACTGGGCTGCTATAATGACATTCTATGCCCTGGGTGACTTGAAAACAGAAATGTGCTTTTGTACAGCTCTGGAGGTGGGCATTCTGAGATTAGGGTGACCACATGGTTGCTTTTTGGGGAGAGCTGTCCCCTGGCTTGTAAATTTCATAGAAGAAACATAACCAATGAGATAAATGAGCTAAAGGATAGTTAAGCAATGTACCTAAGGCTGCACTGCTGGGGTGGGGGGTGGCTGCAGAGTTCACATTTGAGCACAGTTATCCTATCACCCCTCACTGTGCCCCAAACCTGGTTCCTTGCTATCTCCAGAGCAAGTGCCGGCTCAGCCTATGTTCACTTTGCTCCTGCTGAGTTTCATTTCTGGAACGTTCCTCTGAGTCCTGTGTGTTAGAGACTTGCCCTTGTTTGGCACTGTTGGAAGGTGATAAAAACTAGAAGAGTGGAGCTTCTTGGGAAGGCTGGTCGCTGGGGATGTGACCTTGGAAAGGAATAATGGGGCCTGGCCCTGCTCTTCCTCTTCTCTCTCATGCAGCCATTTTGACTGAGGTGAGAGGGTCTCGCCCACTGTAAACTCCTGTATAAAGCACCGTGCCGCCTGAGGCCAGAATAGTGGTGGCAATGAGTGATGGGTGGAAACCTCCACAAACTCACCCAAAATGAACTTTTGCCACCATAGGCTGGTTGTTGGAGGTATTTGTTACAGTAACGAAAAGCTGACTGGGGCAGGGCTCTTCCCCTCACTGGAGGACGGGAAATGGCTCTGGATACCTCAGCAGGCTGGGGCAGGACTCCACAGATGTCTTCCCCCAGCTGTGCTGGCCACACAGAAGGGGAAGGGAAGGCAATGGGGAGCACATGAAGCGGGGGAAGAGTCTGGCTGGGTATCCTGTGCCTTATCCTGGAAGAGGTTCAGTTCTAACCGTTAGAAACTGTCTTTAGAGCATGGGATTCTCAATGCCTTTTGTTGCGCTGTGAGGACCCTGGTTGTTCATTCTAGGAGACCAGGGAAAATGTCTCCCAGTGTGCTGTTACATCTGCCTGGGGCAGGCAGTAATGCTGGCAGTTAAGCCTGAGGACTAGCTTTATTTACTTGAGGTAATGGAGGCAGGACAGCAAGTCAACTAGATGAGATTCGGCAAATTCAATTACATGTCATTCCTCTGCTCAAAGCTCCTAAACATCCCATTACCTGCACTAGAAAGTCCAGACTCTTAATCTGGTTTCACCCTAGTTTTTCTATGTACTTCTTACTTCGGTCCAGAGTAAAGCTTTTACTTTAAAGCCCAGTAGCTCTTCTCAGCCACTTCTTCAGAACCACTGTTTTCTGCCTGTACTTTAGGGCCACACACTTCGGAGGGGATAATGGATCTGAATTGCTTCATGAACCACGTGTTGCTCTCCTGGCAACATTAACCACTAACCTAGGCAGAGCAGTTTGGGTTACAAAGCACTTAGAATTACTCTTCGCATCCCTCTGAGTTAGGAATTATTGTTTCTATTTTTCAAGTGGAGATGCGAAGGCTCAGTTGGTGAGTAAGTACTTGCTCTGTGAGCAGAACCGGTGCTTGTGGCCCTAGATCCTGCGTGTTCTCTTATCCTCTGCAGGAGAAGGAGAAAAGGGAAGGAGAGGAGTCAAGGAGGATGGAAAAGAGGAGGTTGCAGAGGAGGAGAAGGAGGAGGGAGGGGAGGGGGAGGGGAAAGAGGGAAAGAGGAGGGAGAAGTGAGGAGGTGGAGGGGGGAGAGGAGATAATATCACTTCTGGTGTTGCAGTGAGTTTGAAGCTTGTAGCACTGCTAGGAAGGACAGACTCACCAGGCCCGGAATGCCTCTTGTATGAATGTCAGTCTGGAAACTACAATTCTTCAGATTTCTGCAGCAGAGAACTTTTACTTGCCTTCCTAAGAATAGTGAGAATGTGGCAAACCCAGAAAGAGAGGAGAATGAGATCTCAGGCTCACAATCCAGGGAAGATAAAAACCTGTCCGACACTTAATCACTATTCCTGAACAGGTGCTGCCAGCCACCTCCATGCTTCGGCTTCCTTGGGCTGAGCAAGCATCATGACAGCAGCCAGCTTTCCTGGAACTGATTGCTCTACATCGAGTGTCTCCATGAGCCGTCCCAGAGCTTGGAGGTGGGTATAAATACCAGGCACACCATACTCCAGGAGTGAGCTCCATTCATCTCTCTCTCTCTCTTTCTCTCTTTTTTTTTGAGACAGGGTCTCGCTTTGTAGTTCAGGCTGGCTCTGAGCTCACTATGTAGCCCAGGCAAGCCTTGAACTCAGCAATCCTCCTGTCTCTGCCTCCCGAGTGCTGAGATTACAGGCATGAGCCACCACACCCAGCACTGTCCATTCATCTCTCTTATCGTCTGTCCTTTCATCTCTGAGGCAGTAGTGCAGCCAGCTCTGCAGATGTGCCCGCAGCCAACATCTGCTGCTTTGTGTGGCGAGATGGAAACTGGATCAAGTAGGACGAGTACTATGAAGGTCACTTCTATTGGGTGCAGAATGTACCCTTGGGCTTGTGTTGGGAAATGACTGTACGTGGTGTTAGAGAGTTCCCAGTGCAGCTCGTGGGAACCAACTGGGAAAGCAACCTGGGGATGCTCTGGTCCTAAAAGGAATTCAGGTGAGGAGCTGCTGAGCTTCCTCCATCAGGCCTCTGTGCTGAAAATGTCAATATCGCCTCCTACTAGAAGTTTCCCTGTTTCCTCCCACCTCCCTTCACCTCATTATTATCCTCATTGTCATTGACGCTGCATCTGTCACTAAGCCAAGGCTCTGTAGCAAGCTCCGTGCATGTGCCCAATGCCTCAGTGCTGAGGTCTCATAGCCACGCTGTGCAAGAGGCAGGGGTGTGTGAGAGCCGCCTCCTGCCAGTTTGAGAAAGCTGACTGGTACATTTTTCACAAGTCCAGAGAGCTCGTTGTTAAATGGAGCTGTTACTAAAAATAAAATTACATGAACTTGCAATTAAATAAAATACATTAAAAAGAAAGTTAATAAACACAACAAGTCATTAAATATTTACCAGTACACCACTGGAAGTACTATTATTTGTATTTTATGGAAGAAGAAACCGAGGTTTCAAGTACAGTCTATGTCTCCCAGTTGGGAATGACAAAGTCCAGAGGAGTGACCCGTCTCCGAGACTGTGACCTATGGAAGCTGCTCTGTCTTCTGACTGCCTTTGCCACAGTTTTGGCCCCATCTAGCTCAGAGGCCTGGGGTGGTGACTGAGGGACTAGTTCCCCTAGGTCTTGGTGTGGCAAGTGCCTGACCACAGAGGGGACCATAGCAGTCGGACACTTGCCTTCCTTATCTACCACGGGAAAGTGACTCTGGAGCCTGAGTTTGCCAGCTGATATGTGGGGAGAAGGGGCGGTGAACACCTCTTCTGTTTATAAACATCCGGCCATTTCCTTGGACACCTCTGCCTCCTGATGGACAATAAGACCCCCAGATAGGTTTGGGGCTATGAGATCTCACTCTCAGGCAAGACATTCACCCACAAGGACATGGAGCTCTCTAGCCCTTTGATAGAAAAACAGAACCAGCAGGGACGATCTCCTGGGACTTAAAAAAATATTAAGGGAAAGAGGAGGTGCCTGATGCTTTCTCATTGAAGAGCTCCCGATCCATAAATACATCCACTGGAATGCAGGACAAAACATAATGTATAAAAGATTGAATAGAAGATATATTATGCTATTGCATAGCAATCCTGTCTGCAGGAATTTATGGCTTCGATATAGTCCCCATTAAAACTGGTTCAGCTAGCTGGTAGAGAAGCTCAATTCATCTTGCATCTGTTGCAAGCCATCAATATTATGGTTTACCCATTTAAACTGGAAATGGGACCAAATATTTGGGCTATTTATAATAAAAAATATGAAAATCTTTGTATTGGTGTTTATCTCCTAACTTCTCCAGTTTAATCAGAAGTCTGTTTACATGGAGCTCAGAGAAAATTCCTCACGTATGAAATTGCTAGGATTTGAGAGGCAGCAATGAGGAGAAATGTTAGATCTCAAGTTCCTGTTCCCAAAGAGCAGGGCAAGTTCCCCATGTGGTGAGCAGCATCTCCAGGAAGCCCCTCAGACCATGGGAGAGGTAGAGGTGTATTTCTTCCTGATGCATGAGGAGGCTGCAAGTGCAAGGGTGGAAAGCCAGAGGCATCAAACTGCGGCCCACTGATATTGGTAAGTATTGACTCTCACACTGGGCTGTTTTCATGGGTAACAGTGTCAGTTCTGGGGTTCTTTCCCCACAGGGGTATTGACTTCACTGTGGCAGAGTGTGGACATGGCATTACTAGAATTTCCGTGGGTTACTGACAATGGTTCCCCTAGAAATAGATTCAAAATCTGTCAGGGGATGTTGGCTACACAGTGTAAGGCCCAGGTCTACAAATCCTAGGACAGTAAAGCATAATGACAAATAGTATGTCTTCATCATTTTCCCAGAATGCCTGTCTCCAGCCATCTTCTTTCTGCCTCTTCTATCCCAAACTCTGCCTCCCTATCCATTATTTCCCCTCGGCCCAGATTTTTGTTTCTGAGTCCCTTCGATCCATTTCACATGGGCCTTCATATCAACTCTGGAAGTGGACTAGGAACCTGGATTCCAGGCACTCATAATCCTGTGAGAGAATCCACTGCCAGCTAGACCGGGAGTCTGGAATCCACCATAGCCCTGTGAGCCCGCAACCTACGGATCCAACAGAAATAGACCAATTGCTATTGTTCATATTCTCCTAGGCTTGGCTGCCCCAGGCCCCTGCTTTCCTCCAACCTCCTTCGTTCTCAACCACACATAAGCTGTCTATACTCAATGGCAGTGGGTTTTATCATGAGCCTTTGTCGCCAGAACTGCTGGGTCCTTACCCAAGTAATCATCTGGAAACCCCTCTCTGGGCACTGCCTCCCAGCCCATGGGCTCTCGTCAAATGCCTAAGAGCAGAGGACCCCACTGTGGCCTTGTGCGCCACACTGTGGCCTACAGCTCCTCCAGTCCTGAGCTTGCAGGGTGGGTGTCACCCAGCTTGGCATTGGCCTCTTTGTGTCTCTCTTTGAGATGCTGAGTGTCATTCTGTCCTTTCCACGTGTGCCAAGGGCATTCAGGACTATTTTTAAAAGCCTGCTGCACGTACTATCTGTGACATTCGTTTGTGTGGTTAATCATCACTGTCTGGAAGCATCATCTCCTGACAGCCTGGTGTACAGAGAGGTGCTGCAGCCCAGTGGAGGAGTGGGGAGCCAGTGGGCCCAGGCAGGTGGAAATTGAGCTTGACCGGAAGCCCAGGAAAGAGGGAGCCAGCCAGAGCAGCATGCAGACCCCGCTGCAGGACCAAGGCGTGCAGGGTGCACACACCAGAGGCTGGGCCTTGGCAATGGCTTTGAGGCGTAAAGTTTTAGACAGGGCCTCAGCCGCACCGCATACCATTCTCCACGCTTCGAGGGCAGACATGGCCGGCTGGCTCACATGTTCTCCCAGGAGGGGACAGGATTGGAAACACACCTTTGAGTTTTCTGTTTATATTTACTGTTCCCTGGCTGGTAAGATCAGGGCAAAACCCCTGGCTCATGTGTGACCAAGCAAAGCCTTCTCAGAAAAGAATCCTATTTTCTTTTCACATGTGAAATCCTGTGCAGTGGGTTTTCTGGTCTCCTGCCCAGGGTCTGCCTGCTTGTGTAGGTCGGGGACCCTCTCCCGGCATTGCTCTGGGAGGCTAGCTGAGGAAAGCTCTGTTGTGAGAAACTAGGACTTCTGGGGAGGAAGGACTCTGTAGCCAGTGGCCTATCTTGGCCCCAACCTCAAGAGCAGCGCACCCTGTCCATTTGTTAAGTTAGACCCTCAACTGGTTACAGTGCAGAGGGTCGGAATCAAGCCCTTCAGTGCTCAGTGCCACCAGCCTGGCAGAACAGTCGTGTGTGTGTGTGTTGATAAAGTATGTTGAACAATACTTTGTTCATCACAGTGAGCCAGAACTGGACACTTGTTGACCCACCCTTGCCTTCCTGGGTGTCATTCCTCACTGGCAAACCCTTTTCCATTTCTCACATCTAGACCAAACACTACTAAGCCCTAAGTGCTAGGACTTTAAGTTAGATTATCTCACTCATGGGGTTTTGTCTGGCCCCACCAGCTTTGTGGATCTTTCTTGACTTCATTGGGCCCTTATTATTTAGATTTAAAAATGTATAATCTTGCTGTTTTTTTTTTTAAACTTAAGCAAGTCCTGTCTACTGAGAATGGGGATAATACTTCAAAGAACAGCTAATGAGACAAGATTTGACAGTGGAGAAACCTGGGTAATACGTCCTTACCCAAAAGCTCAAGGTCAACATCAGTAAGGAAATTTATGGCCACGGGACAGTGTACTGACTATTGGGAACAGTTCTTCAGTTCCATAATCTTCCTCCTCCAAACTAACCAACTTAGTCTGAGCATAAGAATGGAACCAGAGGGCCGGAGGGTTAGCTCAGTGGTTCCGGCGCCTGCCTCACAAGCACAAGGACCTGAGTTCGATCCCCGGTAACCACATATAATGCTGGGTGTGGAGACACGCCCACCAACAATCAACACCACATACCGCAATGCCGGACGTGGTGGCTCACATCTGTAATCCCAGCACTCGGGAGGCAGAGACAGGAGGATTGCTGAGTTCACGGCAGCTTGCCTGGGCACCATAGTTAGCTCAGGGCCAGCCTGAACTACAAAGTGAGACACTGTCTCAAAAAAAAAAAAAAAAAAAGAATGGAACCAGAAAAATTTCATTTGCAGGACATTATTCAAAATACCTGACTAGTATTTCTAAAGTTGTCCAGGTCATCAGCAATAAGGAAGGTGTAAGAAACTATCACAGTCATAAAATGCCTAAGGAGATATGTGATGAACTGTAGTGTGGTCTCCTGGGTGGAATCCTGAGCCAGAGAAAGAACATTAGGTAAGAACTAATACATATCTGAGTAAAGTGGGGACCCTGGCTAACAATAACATACCAATATTGGTTCATTAGTTATGAGTAATATACTGTAAGATCTTAATAATAGAGGAAACGGGATGTGAGATAAATGGCAAATGGCTTCAACTTTTCTGTAAATTTAAAACTGTTCTAAAAAGTTTATTAAAAAAATCAATGAAAGAAGAAAATATTTGTTGTCACAGACAGAATAAAAGTCCTACCCCAAAAAATGCCTATAGAAAAGAAAGGAAAAAAGCCAACCTAGCAAAGCCAGGGCCTTCAGGGAGTGTGAGGTGTTGTGAAGTGGCCTTCAAGTCCTTCCCTTCCTCTTAGTCATGGAATAATAGCCTCAAAGATGGTGTGTGTTTGTTAAGCTTATAGTGTGAGGGCAAGACCAGAATTCTAGCTCTGGTCTGTCTGGTTCTGAGCTTTCCCCGGCCTTGTAAGAGACATTTGCTACCAAGAGTCTTCCTTGGTAGCAAAAACCATGCTTTGGGTTTTCCCCAATTCTTTCATTACTATCCTTCCTGATTATTGGACACTTAATCTGTATTGAGTTAATGTTGCTGATTAAATAAGATGAAATACATTTTTAAAACCCTAGTATATTATAGGGCCTTGAGAATAAAGGGCCTTTTGTTTTCTGTTCACTTATCTAAAGATATATGAAGATACTTCACACTGAAGCCCTTGCTGTCAGAGCACTGTCCTATACACTGTGGTCTGTCTCTGTCTCCCAGACCCATGCATTGAGACCAACTCCCAGTGCAACTGTGTTAGTGGACAGAGCCTTCGAGGGGAGCTAAGTGATGCAGATGAAACCCTCACGAATGGGGTTATGGCCCTTATGAAAGGGCCCAGAGGAGGCTGTGGTCCTTTTGCCATGGGAGGTACTAACATCCTGGCCTTTGGCTCCCCAGTCTCCAGGATGGTGACAACTGTATTTCTATTGCTTGTAGTTCACCAAGTTGGGATGTTGTATTTTTCTAATACCATGGTTTAGAATTCTACTCAATACCTACTGCTTCCAAGCAGCCTTGTAAAGGTACACCAGGCCTTCCACCCAGACTCGGTGTGTGTGTGGGGGCACCCAGAGCCTCTTCTGGGAGTCCATTCAGTGCTTACATCTAGACTTGGCTCTTGCATTAACTTGCTAGGAAGACCTTGAAACAGAGTGGGGCGGTGTTGAGAGTATTTCACATCTAGCCTCATGGAGAAACCAACCAATCAGAATAGACACTGGTTTTAAAAGTAAAAGAAGCCCTAGCAGCTGACGCCTGAATGCCAGCCCTGGTTGCCTGAGGTTACCTTACACTCCAGAGCTACCTTACACCATCTGAGTTACTGGACCATGGCGCCATAAATGGGGTGTTGCTTCTAAACAGCAGAAACCTTTTCCTCCTAGTTCTGGAGGCTGAGGAATCCAGGACCAAAGCACTAGCAGATTCAGGGTCCGGGGACAACTCACTTTGTCAGGACACGGCAGTGAGGCCGAGGAGCCCTGTTTGCCTCATGTTGTAAGGAAGCGGTCCCTTTCTGGTCACCAAAGGCTCCACCTCCTTGTATCACCACATCACATTGACGGCTTCGGTGTCAGTGTGCAAACAGGGGTGGGGAGAGGCTCAGTCACAGCAAGAGCCATAATCTGGAAGGTGAAGCCTGAGTGGCTGAGTCCATCTCATCTCTGTCCCACAGCGACGGGCTGGTGATAGAGACGGAGCTGGCACAGGCTTCGATGTTAGACAGATGCCATCTGAGTCTCCACCGCGAGATTCTGGCTGCCTCCCTCTGGGCCATAGCGCTAAGCTACCATTGGCTGTGAGACGGGTGGTTGACTGAGCGAGGCCTGACTCCCTCACTAGAGAGTAGAAAGGGCGGAGAGTGTGAAGAGAGAGCCTGATGGCCGCAGGCTGCACACTCCACTCCAGCAGACGTGCCCCAGCCCCTTTGCCCCACAAACGGTGCAGTAATAACTCGAAGGGCAGAGGGGAGAATTATCAGACAGTGCCGGGTCGGTCCGCTATGCAGACTGCATGAAGAGCATAGCACACAGTGGGTGTGCACACTTCTGCTGCTGAGGCAGAGGCTGTGGGCCCTCTGGGGCTCTGAGGTTGTGGCTTCCCCTCCCCGGGGCCAGCCCCAGTCTTCAGCTGTCTATCGCTCCTGAGTGGCCTTTTCCTAGCTCTACAGAGTTAAGGGCAGGTTTATCTGAGGGCAAGTGGCAGCTTCTCAGCAGAGAAGGAAGGATCCAGAAGTAACGACACCATCTCTGACACTTCGTATCCCGTGTCCCGACTGCGAAGGGCTGCCTCGGCCTTCTTCCCACCTTACTCCTCCTCAGCCTTACTCAGCGACAGAAGCGGCAGTGGCTGAGAGAGACAAGCTGAGAGAGCCCTTACCTAATGGAAGGGGGCACCAAGGAGCAGGGGTGTCCTGCTCTGGGTCAGAGAGTCAGTGCCCACCAGCACCCGACCCTCGGATTCCTTGCGCTGAACCTCCTCCACTAACCTCATCTCTTTCCTCCTCCTGCCGTTACGTGGCTGTTAAGTTGACTGGAACAAGACATCTTTGTTATCATTTTCTCTTCTTGCTGAGACAAAATATCTGGTACCCAAAGTTAAAAGGGGGAGGGTTTATTTAGCTCACAGTGTGCAGAGATTCCGGTCCACAATCAGCTGGCTCCAAGGCAGAGTGGCAGGTGGCAGAGTCACATTACAGAGGAGAAACAGTTCGTGGGGCCCACAGAGTAGCAAATGCAACAAGGGACCTTAATGGCATCTTCCTGCCCCTCTGGTCTTATCTGAACTATGAGATTAGTGCGGTGCCAGACCGAGCAGTGCACTGGTTAGTCATCACATGCCCTTACTCCCCGGGTCACACACTCAGATTCAGCCACCTCTGAAAACAGCCACCTATGATCGAGTGAGGCCTTGGGGGACAGCTAGGCCCAAACCGCTACACAAGGTGTCTCTTCCTGTCCAGGAATTATGGCCACTGCCCACAGGTGAGTGTCCACAGCTGAGTTTCCCCTCCTGTGTAGAGGGGAGCCCTCTCTCTCTGGGGCCAGCAGGACTTGCATGGCTGCTGCTGGGCTGGTAGGACATTGCTGCTGCCTGTGTCTTCTTTGTGAATACTGGGGGGGGGTGACTTTTGAGAAAGCTGAGGAGAATGGTTTCTCTGCTCAGAGCCCAGGGTGCTCTTGAAGACAGGGTCCCTGCAAGGAGGTAGATGGGCATCCATTTGGGATGTGCCTGTCCTGCAGCTGGCCAGTCCATCCCTGGGTGACCTGAACAGAATGAGAGAGAAGTGGGGAACCCTCACTCCCCCATCTTCTAAGGACAGGGTCTTTTCCCACCCTAGAAAGAGAAGGGTCTCCACGGAGGGTCCCTTTTGGTGGTTAGAAGGATAGGAGAGTCAGAAGCTGATCTGAACACTCTGCCTCGGGATTGCCAGACAAAATACAGGGTGCCCCATCAAGTTGTATTTTGGATAAACAATGAGTATTTTTCAGGGTAAGTACCACACAAATATTGCCTGGTGTCTACTTATTCTAGAAATTGCACTTGGGTATCTTCATTCTATACTCACTGTTTTCCTGAAATGTAATTTAAGTGAGTACCCTTTACCTGATTTGTTAAATCTTCCTGTACTCTCTCTGTCCTCAACACCCACACATGCACGTGCGTATGTGCACACTTCAGGCTCTTGCAACCCTAGGAGGACAGCTTTGATCTGAGTTTGAGGCTGAAGTTCTCAAATGAACAGAACGGAGTCTTAAGGACTACTGTGGAACTATTCTAATAAATCAAAGAGAAGACTGGCAAAGTATGGAACTGGGCCAAGATATCATTAAGGAAACTGTTCCCTCTGAGGAAGTTGGGGTTCGCCAAGAGCGCAAATGAGGGCATTTACTAAAAATGAAACAGTTTGCTAGTTGTAGCCCTGTGAGTTGAACGACGACTCAGTTCTACCAATGGACATTGTTTTTCGCAGCCCCATGGCCTCCCTGTACGGCTGTCTCTGCTCCTCACCCAGGCTTATCTCCCTGCAGCCTGGTCCTGTGGCTGACAGAATGAGGCTCTGTGCCCCAGGGAGGCAGAGTCCTCCCTTGACTCCTGCATTTCCCCAGCTTCCCTGAAATGATTCTACTTCCCTTGAAACAGGGGCTGGAGCTGCCGAAGAGGGACAGGGAGTAACCAGAGCGTATTTAGCTAGTGTGGCCATCTAGCTCATGATTAGTCTCATTTCTTACACCAGTCTCAAATAGTGAAGCTCCCATGTGCCTTCGGCAGACCCTGGCTTCCCCTCCCCCCTCTCGTCTCTGCCTGTGCCGCTCTGGAACACACCGGCCGTCACTCTGCAGGCCCCACACTTCTGACCCTGTGTCACTGAGCTTCCGTCCTCCATCCCCATGTAGGGCTCTGTCCCAGCACTTTTCTCTGAGCAGGTCCAGGAACTGAGCTGCTGCCCTCTGTGCAGAGCTCCTGTCTGGCTGCCCCAGCTTCCTGCCCCAGTACCCAAGTGCATGTGCCTGGCTCTACTCGGCTCCTCTGGCCCTGCCCCAGGTGGCTCCTGGACGCAGAACTGAGGGCCCAGACGACATCCCTACCCTGCCCGGCACCATGTACCATCATTCCTTCCCTGGGGCATTTGGTAACAGTGAGGCGCCCGATCAGGCTGCCACTGACCGCCAAGGGCGCAGCTCCTGCTGAGTGGTGGGACAGAGCAGGGCAGGGACCCAAGGAGCAGTAGGGGCAGGTCCCACGGGCTGGGCTGGGAGCTGGAGCTGGCTGGGGCGAGTCTCCAGGGTGGGCCTGGCGGGCAGAGGAGGCCGTGCAGAGCGCAAGGGAAGGAGAGCAGTGGCCCAGGGGAAGGGAGAGCCTGAGACCGACAGAAACCACCCCAAGGCGTGTGAAGAGGGAAGGAGGCCGCCAGGACAGGGGAATGGGTGTGGAACTGAGGGAGTGGAGAGAAGGAGGGGCAGAGAGGGCCGGGGGAGGGGAAATCGCACCGGATGAGCTGCGTTTTCGGGGAGCAGAGGTACTTGTGTCAGGCCGCGTGTCCTGAAGGGAGAACACGCGGCAGAGTCCCCTACTGTGTTGAGCATAGCAGCGTCCTCCAAAAACCGCGTAGTCTCTGACTTCCTCAGTCAGACCCCTGCCGGGGACAGTCCACGGTGCCGCCTCTGCGTCACAGTCAGACAGCGCCATATACCCCGCCTGATGGTCCCATGTGGGGAAGCCAGACTCACTCCCACCCTGCTCCCGCCTACTCGTGTCTTGCCAGGGCCGCCTGGAGCTGCGGGCAGGTGGCTGGGCGCCTTCCCTGGTCCTGGAGGAGCGACAGCGGGTCAGTCGCGGTGCAGTCACAGGAAGCAGGGGGAGGTCAGGCAAGAGGAGGCGCGAAAGAAGACTGGACTGCTGGGACCTGTGAGGGAGCCACTCCCGCTGGCACAGTGAGGGTGCTGGGCAGGTCGGCAAGGTGATGTGGCGCTGCTGATCACCCGCCTGCCGTCTGACTCCTTGTGCCCATAAAGTGCCAGTCCGAAGAAAGCACCCAGGTCGCCCTGCTGGGAGTGGCTGCTTCCACCTTCCGTGTTTGGGGGAGGGGGAAATTTCCTCCAAGCCCAGAGAGCTGGAGTCCAAACTTGTCGGGAGGCCCCTCATCTCGCGTGAAGGCTGCCTGCGCTGGGATCCTGATGCTGCGTGATCTGTGCCATGGCGATGAGGAGGGTGCCGGTGGGCAGGAGCACCCTGTTCTTGGGGACTTGACACGTGCTGACTTCTCTGTGTGGGAGCCCAGATAATTCTCATCTATTCCTGACAAAGAGTGTATGGGGGAACAGAACTGAGGCTCTGGGGAACTGAGTGACTAAGTGAGGTTCACAAACTGGCAAGGGGGAGATGCCCGGCACACACGTGGCAGGCTGCAGTGGCCGAGGCCCTTCAGCCTCACACAGCCTCTTCCTGCCCGCCAGGCCTGCGTCCTGCACTGAGAGTGGGTCCCAGGAGAGGGAAGCCAGGATAGCGGCGCACCCTCACCTGGTCGGGGCTCAGGTTACTAGTCTTAGCTGAGAGACCTGGGAGAGGAAACTTTGCCCTAAGCTGGCATTTTAGCTCAAGGCTGGTAGGAGAAAAGAGAAACAAAGAGCGGCAGATGGAGACCTCAGGCTCAAGAGAACCCGGAGCAACAAAATCAGGGGGACGGTGAATCCCTGAGGTCGCAGGGACCCTCCTGCCTCTTTAGCGCACCCTGCTGGACGGCTGAGCATTAGCGCCGCTGGTACTTCCTAGCAGAACCAGGGGTGTGTTCAAGGGGCCATCGTTTTCCACGTGGTCAAATAGCTCAGTAGCCTCATCCCAAGCCTGGGTGCAGAGGATGGGCTTTCGTGCAGAGCAGTGTACACACGTGTGTGCGTGCATGCATGTGTGTGTCTGAAGCTTCCCCAGCTGGTGAGGAGTGCAGGTGTTGGAGAGACCCCGGGGAAGGTTTGTTGATTTTTAAAAGTTGACAAGAATGAGTGGGCTCACTTTGGCTCTGTAAGTGACCACAGAGGCCCGATGTCTCGTGGGCCCCAGCGGCGGAAGGTCCCTGCGTCTTCCTGGGCACAGCAGTGCTTTAGAAACAAACCCAAAGCAATCTGCTGCCAGTGAGGCTGTATAGCCGACGGGGATCCCGGCCTCGGTTTATTGTTATCCGGCTGAGTAAATGAGGCAAAGTCTGTGACTGTGTCTCATTTTATCGCGTGGAATGGACACCTCCCGGCCGATCAGTCACTTCTGAACGGTGCTCTTCAAGTGCACGGAGGATCTCCACAGCCCCCGGCCGTCCTGGGAGGAAGAGGAGTGAGACGAGGCGGGGTCGTCCCCCCGGGTCTCCCGCAGCCCTCGTGGGCAGCGCCTCTTCCTCGCGTGCGTCGGAGCTCAGAGGGTCCCGCTGCTCAGAGAACAGCGCGGGGGCGCTGTGCCGCATCCTCCCGCTGCCCCCGGGGACGCCTGTGCTGTCCTGAGAGGGGAGAGCCAGGGCGTCTCTCTGGAGAGGATGCGAGCAAAGCTGCCCGCAGGTCAGACTGTGGTGAGGGTACCGGAGGGAATCCGGTCCTGTCCCGTCTTCTGCGCGGGGAGACTCCACATCCCGTCTCTCCCCCTGCCCTGCCCTCGCGCCCGAGCCAGCAGCCAGCAGCCAGCAGCCAGCAACCAGCAGCCAGCAGCCAGCAGCCAGCAGCCAGCAGCCAGCAGCCAGCAGCCAGCAGCCAGCAGCCAGCAGCCAGCAGCCAGCCGAGCAGGCCTCCTGGAAACTGCGGCCTGGGCCTCCCCTCCGCGGCTGCCGGCCCCTCGCCGGTTCTGCAGGACCCTGTCTGCCCTGAGGGGAGACTCCTGACCAGCCGTGGCGTGGAGGGCTCGGAGGCCCCGGCACAGCTCTGCGGCCTCGGGCAGCTTTCGCAGGGGCCACACGACGCAGAAGTGAAAACCGCTGAAGCGGGAACTGAGCTGAAGGGGCGCCGAGCCGTCTCTGGTCCTCAGATGAGCAAGCTGCGGACAGAGAGGGCATTTCCGGCCTCGCAGCCGGCGGCGCCTGGTCGCTGTTCACACACCGCCGCGGCCCGTTTCTCTGTCCTGGTCTCCTCAGCCCGTGCCCTTGGCTGTGGGGTGGACGTGTGCCTGTGCCCTCTGCAGACTATCAGGAGGGTTAACGGAGACACGTTCCTTCCTCAGACCCCCGCCCAGTGCTGGGTACCCAGCCGATCCCATGGAGAAAAGAAGAGATAACTAGGATTTTGCTGTTTTAAGAGGGGAGAAAGAGGGAAGCAAGGAGGAGAGAAGCTTGGGGCTTGGGAAGGCACATCTGTCTCCAACTAAGTCCTCAGCAAACCCGGAGCACCCACCGCATCCATCCCTGCCGCGGAGAGCCACTATTAAGTGACTGCTGTGTAGTACACAGTGCTGCGGGAGTGCTCCAGCCATCAGCGGGAGGAGCCGAGCAGTCAGCGAGGAGAGGGGCGGCTAACGTCAGACACAGCTGCACCGAGCCAGTCAGTTACATGGGGGCCCGGGAAAGAGACCCAGTCCTGCCTCCCCGACCCCCTCCTCAACAGGGACCCAGTTCCAAGGCCAGGAGTCAAGGTGCGTGAAGGCACTGCGGCAGGAGGAGGCTTGGGAGGACGGTTGCAGGAGGTCACAGCAGCAGCCAAGCTACCTCCTCCTGACTGGAGGGTGTGGGAGCCTTAGCCCTAGGAGGGGACCCATTCCAGGAGCCCCAAACTGGGAAGCATGCAAGATAGTCCTAGAGAATCCTCCCAAGGGAGCTGAGGGAACGTGAGGACCAGAACTTGGTCGAGGGCTCAGTGCAGCGTACGGAGCGGGCACTGACGTGAGGGTCTGATCGGGGTTCCTTGACAGGGCCGAGGAAGGGCTGCGGTCTCAGGCTCTACCCGTGTGTCCTCCATCTTAGCAGTGATGCGAAAGGACGCTCTCTCACATGTGGCCTGGTCACTGTGGTCCTGCGGATGCTGGGGGAGCACTGAGCTTGCGGCCCTGATTCTGGGAGTCAGGGGCAACACCGCCGAAGCTGGACTCGGAACAGTCCAGCTGGTGTGTAGCTCCTTCCTGCTAGGCATCGCCAGTGAGGGAGCTGGCACAGGGCAGCCCTAGAAGCTACGTCTGAGCTTCTTTGCTTGGAGCAGGTGCGTTAACCCTACTGTGTGGGGCTGACGCGCATCCATTTTTGGCATTTCCTGTTTAGTCCCTGCCCTGTTCTTCTCTCTGCGCTATGCTGGTTTCAAGAGAAACTGGATCCAACTCCATGGCTTTGGGTGGTGTCTGAGCCTGGGTCTGACTGTCCCCAGCCAGCCTCTCCCGCCCTGCAGAGCCACCTCCTGGCATTGCTGTCTGTGTGGCTTCGGAGCACGAAGACTTCTCTGCTGGGAGCACGAGTCTGCTTTCGCTGCAGACCTGCTCCTCGTGCAGGATATTTTTACTCAGGAAATATCACCACTATCCACCCAGGCACTGAAATGTGTGACCTGTGATTTCCCTCCGTTTCTTCCTCCCTCCGTTCCACCATCCTTCCTCTCACCGCTGCCTGGAATCTCCCAGGGCCATCTGCCTGTTAGCAGGAGGCACAAAGTCCCACTCTGCTGTTTCATTGTCGCCTGCTCTATCCCCACATGGGCTACTCATTTTGCCATCTGGAAGTGTGTGTGACTGGAGAAACACACCTTGAAGCATTTTGAAGTCCCTGCTTGTATTTTTTCCCCTCTTACAATCTGACTTCATCTGGCTGTGCTCTGGGGACCCTGGGTGGGCTCACCCAGCAGTTAGATGCCTCTGCTCTTCCTGATCAGACCAGACGAGGCACAGGTTTCTCTGTCTTTTGCCCACTTGGCTGCTCCCAGACTGGGCCACTGTTTCTTATGCCCAGGTCGGGGAGGCACTCAGCTGAAATCAGATGGATGAGCGCGTGAGGTCATGGGGCACGTTGTACTTTGACCACTGTGATCACTCTGATGAAGCAGATTGGGGAGAACTTCTAGGTGACATTTCCTCGGAGGCTCATCCAGGCGGGCACACACACCTTTGCTTGGGAAGAAGGGTGGGGCCTCCTCCAGCCTCCTGACCCGGTGAGCATGGCTCACAGCCTTTGGTCCGGACTCTGCTGAGGTGGGAGGGGGCTCTTGGTCTCCACCGCAGTGAAGGAGGTTATAAAACTCTGCAAAGAGAAAAGATTGGCTTGTTGCTTCCAGACAAGAATTAATAGGTGCAACGCATAATCCTGTCTTGAGGGAGATGAAGAGGAAAAGAAGGGAGGGAGAGTGTAATGGGCAAATCCCCCCATCTTGCTGCCCGAGTGCTTCTCTGGTGTTTGAAGTTCAATGCATAAGAAATGAGTGCAGAGAGACTCAGGAGTCAGCACTTTGGGGGAGTCCGGCAGTAGGAAGCCTCCAGGGAAGCTCCAGCGCCCCCCGCCCCCCGCCGCCAGGTGACAGAGGCAAGAGGAGATAAAGGAGGCAGCCTCAGCCCTTCCTCATCGCATCCGCTGGGCAGACAGCCTCGAGGTGCGTGGTGCTGTGCGTGCTCTGCTGCCTTCGCCCAGAGGGAAGACAGCTCTCCAGGAGCAGAGGGTTGGCCAAGATGCTGTAGCGCAACCTCTTTCACTCCACAGTTTAGAAACCAGAGGTGACACCCACTGCAATACAGGAGGGAAAGCTTAGGCTGGGGAGGGTGTTGGGCCAGGAGCTCAGCGGAAGTGTGATCCTCCTAGTTGCCCTGCAGGCTTGAAAGTGATGCCTTCCGGAGGCCTGTGTGGTGGGCTTCCCGTTCGCCCTGAGGATTTGCTTCCAGTGACGACGAACCTGTGGCCATGGCCGTTGGTGTCACTGCAGCTTCCAAAAGGTTCACCATCCTTGGCCCAGAGCTGACCAGGCCACACAGGGAAGTTGCCCAGATGATCTGAGACCAGACGCTTTTGTGTGAGCTCCTCCCTTCTCCATCGGTCTGGCTGTCATCCCCTCATGCCCGGCACTGAGGAGGGCACATGGGAAGTGTCACTCATGAGTGCAGATGACTTGGCTGATACTGCTCACCGGTTGTCAATGTTCGCTCAGCGGTTACTAAGAGCACTTGACGCGCATTATCACTTATTCTCTCCAGCAAGTCATAGTGACCTCCAGTTCTGACCTAACGGAGAATCCCGAAGTCTTTGTCTCCCTGAATCAGGTGAAGACCGAGGGAGTTCATACACGGAAGTGCTTCCGAGTGCCCAGTGGCTACTGAGTGTGCAATCACTGTCACATGTTCATTCACTGTTCCTCAGTTATTCACTCGTGTATTCATCCACTCAACATAGGTTGATTATCTCCCCAGAACGTGGCAACCAGCATTTCATTTTCTAGAGCTACATCCATCTACCCACAATGGGTCTAAAATTCTTAGCAGTCAGGTCCAGCAAAGGGGCACAAACAATAAGCAAAAGAGACGTAGAGAAGGCAAGAGAGGTGAGACGCCATAAGGAGCCTGGGAGAAACGCCAGAAGGAAGCTTCACAGCCGGGTCGGGGCTGACCAAGAAGGTGGCTTTGGGCATAGTCTCAGAGCGGTGGAGGGATGTGCTTCCCACGCATGCGTCCTAGGAAAGACCTTCCAGACACTGATGACAGCAGACACCAAGGACTCCAGGGCGCCTACAGGCAGTGAGTCTAAGGAGTGCCAAGCTTAGGCGAGAGGGGCTGGAGCAGACAGGCCCGGGGAGAAGGCCGCGGGCTGAGGTGTGATGCAGGTGGGCTGGAGGTGGAGATGAAGGAAAGCCCATCTGAAGCCTTTTGAGAAGCTTTCAGTTTTTTTCTGAGAAAGCAGAGACCCTGTGCAGGGTTTGGGTGGCACAAAACCTTGCATCTTAATAGGCCCCTCGTCACATTTCCATGGCTGTTCAGGAAGAAGCTGCCACAGCAGGGCCTGAGGGAGAAGGGAAGGCTTTTTACTCCCCGAGGTGGAGAGATGATGCGAGGGGCAGGTCTGGAGTTTAGTTTTTAGTCAGCTAAGTTGCAGATCTGTATTAGACCTCCAAGTAGAGATATTATGAAGCCTTAATGTAGCACTTAATCTACCATGGGGGGGGGAGTCTGTGTGAGAAGTACAAATCTAAGAATCAAAAATCTCAGTTTACAATAAACAAAACAGAGTGAAAGCACTTAAGTAACTATTAGCCAAGGCTAAGAAGTGCTGGGCCAGTGCCGTTGGTTGCGCCCCATTCATTCTGCTCTACTTCACGCCCCTCAGCCCACAGAGAGGAGCTCAGCCACATTCTGCTCCTGAGAGCAAGTGGGAAAGAGGGAAGGCACAGGTGGAGATGCAGGGAAAGGTTGGAGAGAGGGGGCCCTGGAGCTCTGCAGACCAAAGCCAATGCACTATCCTAAGAACATTAAATTTGGACTGAGCAGAGGAAGCCCAGTGAGGAGAAGCGGTGACACTTCCCGGCACTCCTCTAACAGAGCGCAGTCACCTCTGCCACATAGTCCTAGGCCCAGTGGGAAATCCAAGTGCCTGTGAGCCTGCTCCCCACCCCCCAGCAGTCATTACTTTAAAAAAGTTTGCTCTGTGGAATTTGGGGTTGGAGAAGAGGGCTCTCTGGTGTGTGGGATCTTTGGAGTTGAGACACCCCCCAGTATTCTCAGGTCTCTTCTCCATTTGAACCAGCATGGATAAGGCTTCTCCTCATCCAGTGATTTGGTTCCTTCCTCCAAGAGCCTGGGAATTCTAAGGGGACGTCCAGCTGAGTGGTCTGCGAGAGGGCCAGGCCATATTCTATGGGGTACTTGGTTGTTGGTGTCAGATCCTATGGCAGCCTTGGGGCCAGGCTCATGTTCTGCAGTCTCCTAAATGGCTGGCATCCTATGGGACATGTGAAGTAATCTACATCGACTTCCGGTAACAGCCTCCCCGCCACCTGCCGCAGCGGGGGGGGGGGGCAGAGCTGCCAGGGCTGTGGGCCTGGGCAAGGAGGCCTGACCCGCACACAAGCTCAGGTCTTGCCAAGGCCCACGGCCTGCTGGGCCCGTGTTCATCAGTACTGCTAAGTGGAGTAGTCCAGCCAGCGAGGGCACCTTTGTGAGGACAAGAAAGCAAAGGGTGCACAGCCAGGGAGCTGGGAGGAGCTCGGCCTGAAACCAAGTGTGGGCTGCAGGGACCCACAGAGCAGCCGGAAAGATGTGAAGAGCATGGGAGGAAGGGGGTCCAGAGGCTGCAGGAGGGAAACGGCAGAGACTGCTGTGGTCACAGTTACAGAAACGGTCATGTCAGGGTGGCCCCACGGTGGGAGTGGTGCACGCGCGCAGATGTATGTGTGTGTGTGTATGTGTGTGTGTATGAGAGAGAGAGAGAGAGAGAATAAGTATATGGCACAAACAACTGTGAGACAGTGTGACTGTCAGGGTGCAAGTATATAAACATGTACAGGTATGTGATGTTTGTGCTGTGAATGTGTAGGTGTGAGTATGTGGGGGTGTAAGCATATGTATGTGTGTGTGAGCATGTGTGTGTGCAGTGGTTGTGCCAGTGTATACAAGATTATGTGAGTGTGTGTCAGTGTGTATTTAAAAACATGTGTTAGAATGAACGTGTGAGTGTGTGTGTGTGTGTGTGTGTGTGTGAGGGCTGTGAACACATTGGTGTGTGGCTGTGAATGAGTGTGTGAGATTAGTATGCATGGGTGTGAATGTGAAAGCTGTGGGTAGTGTGAATGGACATATGTAAGCATATGAGGGTGTGTGAAAGTGTGAGTGTGGGTGTGAATATATGAGATGGACTGTGTGTGCTGTGTATAAGAGAGGGTATGAGTGTGTGTTGCCCACACAACAGATAGTGTGAATGGGGTTGGTGGGTGTGAGGTGTTGGCATTGGCCAGTCTCTTCCACTGATGGTCCTATCACCAGCCTGTGCCCTCTGGGGATGGTGGGGAGGGCTACTGGCCTCTTCCTCTGTGATTTTATTTTATGTTATTAATTATTATTAGCAGTAGTAGTAGTAATAGTAATAATAGTAGCCATAGTAGTAGTAGTACTGGGAATTGAACTCAGGACCTTGACGTTACCACGCAGGCACGGCACCACTGAGCTGAATTCCCAGCCCCTACCTCTGATCTTTTTTTTTTTTTTTGCTTTTTGAGACAGGGTCTAGCTTTGTAGTTCAGGCTGGCCCTGAGCTCACTATGGTGCCCAGGCAAGCTGCCGCGAACTCAGCAATCCTCCTGTCCCTGCCTCCCGAGTGCTGGGATTACAGGCGTGAGCCACCACGCCCGGCATTGTGGTATGCGGCGTTGATTATTGGTGGGCGTGTCTCATGTCCAGCATTATATGTGGTTACCGGGGTTCGAACTCAGGACCTTGCGCTTGCGAGGCAGGCGCCGGAACCACTGAGCTAACCCTCTGGCCCCTACCTCTGATCTTAAAGCTGTAGCCTGGCCTCCTTTCCCCAGCCATGCCCTTGCCAAAGACCCCCTCACCCCAACCGTGAAAGGCAGGAGGCAGTGGGGGAGATCAAAGCCTGCCCCCCCAGCCTGGCCCCGGCCCCCTTCTCCAGGCCTCACCTCCCTGTCCCTCCTTCCCATTTCCTCTCTTTATTCTGATCACTCGCCTCTGCTTCAAAGGCCTCCTTTCTGGAGGAGGAATTGCGTACACTTTGTCTCAAACATGCTGTATTTTTTGTTAACAGCAGCACTGCACCAAAAGAGATCAAAAGAGGGGCAGAGAAGAAAAGGGAAGAAATTCCACCCCCAGCATGAATAATTTAACCCTGCCCCACCTGGGAAGCCGCTGTTGGGAGAGGACAGGAGCATTCCTAGTCTTCGGGGGCTCCCTGCAGGGTAACCTGCTTGGGCATCCCACCCCGTGGTTGTTTTACCCGGCATTTTCTGATTCCAGCTGTTCTTGCCTGGGATTTGGGGAGTGACTGAAGAAGCAAAGGCGCCCCTTCTGTCCTGACTCCTGTCCTGACTTCTGTCCTGGCCCCAGCCCTTGCCCTCCTCACACTGATCCGCTCAGAATTGCATTTTGTTTTATAAACTAACCTGTCAGGTCTGGTTACATTGCTGGGTGCAGGTTTTTTCTTCTGTCTTCCCCCTGAGTCCCCTTGCAATCAGAGGGTTGGAAGCGGCGTGTGTGTAGGCTATAGAGTAATTCAGCAGTGTGATTTCCTCCTTTTGGAGGGCATACAGCTTGGGGTTCCAGGGATCCCCAAGTCCTGCTTGGTGATCTGACCAAAGGGGAGACGGCCCTCTGGGAAGCAGTGTTTGGGGCCAGAATGCGGGGCCGGCTCAGAGCCATGTGTCCCGTGTGCAGGAGCAGATCTCTAGCTGCTGGTAGGATCTGGACTTAGACCAGCTCTGCTGGATATGCGAGGTGATCAGCAAAGGCAAAAAACAAGTGATCAGCTTTGTGGCTGCTCCTGGGCACCTGCCAAGTCTAAGGCCATGTGGAGTTACAGAGTCACGTACAGCCTGCGCTGTTGTCTATTCTGCCACTGTAAAAGTGCCTCAGCTGGGTACTTTGTAAATAACTGAAATGCATTACTCATCATTTTGGGGGTTGCTAAGTCCAAGATCAAGGTGCCCCCTGATTTGGGGTTGGGCGAGAGCCTGTTCCTTACACGTGGCACCTCGTGCGTGCTCCCGTGACCCAAGGTGAACAAGAACAACATCTAAGGCCACTAATCCCTTTCACAAGCCCTCCTGACCCATTCACCCCAAGGGCCCCAACCTCTCGTGCTACTGAAGATTTAAGTCCCAACATCTGAACTTTGAGGGGATGAACATTCTCATTCTCTGAGAATCATGTTCTAGCTGAAGGGGTGACTGGCCCTGGGAGCCTGAGAGGGGCCATCAGTCATGGGCAGGGAAGCCTGGCATGACAGGGTAGCTGGTCCTGGGGCAGAAGGTCTGGCAGGTTGTACAGACATAGGTGGAAGCTGTTCAGGGCTGGCAGAGAGTACCAGAGAGGCCCGGACTGGGGAACAAACAAAGGGTATAAAAGGCAGTGAGGAGGGAGCTCGAGGGAACTGGATCCTGGAGCCAAAAGTCTTCTGGGGCGTCTGGCCAAGTGTCACACAACTAAATGTCACTGTGGGGAAGTCTACAGGCATTTGGGGGTTTCAGTAAAGGCTGCACATACCTCAGACAGAAAACGGCATGTAGGAAACTGAGTTTCACACATAGTATCTCCAAGTTGCATAGCTCCTCTCTCAGATGGAAACTCATTTTATGTTTCTGGTTTAACTCAGCATTTCTGTGCAGATACAAAATCTTATCAAGACTTACTCTGTTTCTCTTTGTAAAGAAATGGGTAGTACCTTACACTTACTGCTCTGTATCTTCAATTTTTAAAGTGACTTCATTTTTATTTTCCAGCCAGCTATGGTGACATAAGACTGTAGTTCCAGCTACTCAGCAGGCTGAGGCAGGAGGATCACAATTTCAGGGCCAGCCTCAGGATCTGTTAGTGAGATACTGCCTTAAAAACAAAACAAAACAAAACAAAACAAAACAAAACAAAACACAAAACAAAACAGTTTAAAAGGTCCACGGATCTAGCTCAATAGTAGTTGGCTTGCATGGCATTCTCAAAGTCCTAGATTCAACTCTGCAGCAATAAAAAGTCATAAATTTGCATAGCAATTTAAATCTCATTACAAAACAGAGTGGAAAACACGGAGAATTTCCACTTACCCCTGCCCAGCATACAAGCACAACTTCTATTGTAATGATACAATTTTTACAGCCAGTGAACTTATCGTGCCTTCCTTCTTACCCCATGTCCACGTTTTATGATAGAGGTCACTCTTTCTGTTGAAGGTTCTATGGGTTTGGACCAATATTCAATGACTTGTGCTTACTATTGTATCCTTCATAGTCTCATGTTATGTTACCAGGCAGAGTGTTTTCACGTCCTAAAATCCCCTGTGCCCTCTGATCCATTCCTCTCCCTTTTCCAGTCCCTCATAGCTACTTTTATTGTTCTGTTTCTACTGCTTTCAAAACTTTCACTTTTCAGACTGTTGTATAGAGGAGTTCAACAATATGTAGCCTTTTCAGGTTGGCTTCTTTCACTCCTAATATGAATTTAAGATTTCTCTGCTTTCTTTTTTTTTTTTTTTTGTCTTGAGTTCCTTTGTGTGGATTATCGTAATTTATTCATCCATTTATCTGGTGAGGGATACCTTGGTTGATCTCATATTTTGACAGTTAAGAATAAGGGCTAGTATCAATATCACATGCAATACACATGTGAAGACAAGTATATTCACCTCTTTTTGGGTAGAGGAGGTTTAGAAGTATGCTTAGTATTGTTAAGAACTGCCAATAGTTCCATGAAGTTACCGCACCGTTTTGCGACTCCAGGGCAACGAATGAGCGCTGCTGTTGTCCCATATCCTGGTCATAACGTGATGTGTTGGTGTTCTGGAGTTTGGCCATGAGTAAAGTGAGTGACTGGATTTCATTGTTGTACTTTGCACTCTCTTGGAGACATACATTGTGGGGCATTTTAAATATGCTTTTTGTCACCTGTATGTCTTCTTTGGTGGTGTCTATTTAATGGTTTTGGCTCATTTTTAATCATGTCATTTGTTTTCTTATTGTCCAGTTTTAAGTGTTTTTTAAAAAATAGTTTGAATCCTATGTCTTATGTGTCTCTTGCTAATATTTTCCACATCTGTGATTAATCTTCTCGTTCTCTTGACATTGTCTTTTATAGGCCAGAAGTGTGAATTTTAACAAAATCTAGTGTGTTAGTTATTTCTTCATGGCTCATCTCTCTGAGTGTTTTACTTAAAAAGTCAGAGCTGTACACAAGTCTTGTAGGTTTTCACCTGTTATCTTCTAGGAATTTTATAGTTCTCCCTTTAAATTTAGGCCTGTGGTCCACTTGGAGTTGCTTTTTGTGAGGGGAGTAAGATCTCAGTCTAGATCCATTCATTTTCTGTGCACGGATGTCCAGTTATTTCAGTAGCGTTTGTTAAGAGACTATCTTTGGTCCTTTACTTGGCCAGTGTTCCTCTGTTAAAGATCAGATAAGTACACTTATGAGGTCTATTTCAGGGCTCTTCATTCCCTTCCACTGTTTTGTTTGCTTACTCTTTTAGTCAGATCACACAGTCTTCATTAATGTAGTTCGATGATAAGTTTTCAAGTCAGATAGTTTCGGTGTTCTGATTTATTCTACCCATTCAAAATTGTTTTGTTTTTTTTCTGGGTTCTTTGCCTTTCCATTACATTGTAGAATTAATTTGTTAATATTTGCAAAATAACTTGTTGAGATCTTGACTGAGATTGCAACAAATTTATAGATAAATTTGGTGTACTGAAGTCTTGAAATTACTGAGTCTTCCTATCTATGAATGAGGATGATCACTCTGTTTAATTTCTTTGATAGTTTTGGTAAAAGTTGAGCGTTTTACTTCATACAGGGCTCACATATATTTTGTTAGATTTCAACTTAAGTATATAATAAATGTAGGTGATGCTGTCTTTAATTTCAAATTCCATTTGTTCATTATTAGTATTTAGGAAAGTGATTAACTTTAATTAACATTATATCCTGCAACCTTGTTATAACCACTTATTAGTTCAGGAGACTTTGTCTTGCTGACAAAATTTTTTTGCTGACAAAATCTTTATGATTTTTTCTAGTGAGATAAACACATAATCTGTGAATAAAGACATTTTTGTTTCTTCCTTTCCAATCTGTATATCTTTTGCATTCCTTTCTTGTCTTATTGAATTAACTAGTACTTCTGATGCAATGCTAAAAGTGAAGCATTGTGCTTTTTTTTTTTTTTTTTTTTGAGATAGGGTCTTGCTTTGTAGTTCAGGCTGGCCCTGAGCTCACTATGTAGCCCAGGCAAGCCTGGAACTCAGCAATCCTCCTGTCTCTGCCTACCCAGTGCTGGGATTACAGGCATGAGCCACCACGCCCAGCACTGTGGTATGTGGTATTGTTTGCTTGTGGGTGTGAGTCACCATGCCTAGCATTGTATATAGTTACAGGGATTGAACTCAGGACCTTGTGCTTGCGAGGCAGGTGCTGGAACCACTGAGCTAAATCTCCGGCCCTGCTTTTGCAATCTTATTCAATGTCATGAAGCATTTTCTCTGTTTTTCTCTATTATGTTTATTATTTTGAGTCTCATATGTAAGACTTTCATCCATTTTGAATGGATTAAATGTTCACACTTCCACCCCAAACACAATTAATTGAAGAAACTGTCCTCAGAGTATATTCTTGGCAACTTTGTCAAAAATCAGCTGTCCGTAGAGGGGTGGATTTATATGTTTGTTTATTTATTTATTTATTCTGTTCCATTGTCTGGTTTAATATCATTATTACTCTGTTTTTTTTTTTTGTTACTGAAACTTGGTAGCATTTTTGGTAGTCAAGTAGTATTATGCTTCTAGTGTTATTCTTTTTTTTTTTTTTTTTGAGACAGGGTCTCACTTTGTAGTTCAGGCTGGCCCTGAGCTCACTATGTAACCCAGGCAAGCCTGGAAGTCAAGAATCCTCCTGCCTCTGCCTCTTCGTGCTGGGATAACAGGCGTGAGCCATCACTCCTGGCAAGCTTTATTCTTTTTGATCAAGACTATTTTGGCTATTTGGAGTCCTTTATAATTCCACACAAATATTATTATTGTTTTTCTATTTCTGTAAGGAATCTCATTAGTATTTCAATAAGGATCACATTGAATTTGTAGATTGTAAGGACATTTAAACTATATTAATTCTTGTTTTGGTCTCGCGTTGTAGTTCAGGCTGGCCCTGAGCTCACTATGGTGCCCAGGCAAGCCGCCGCGAACTCAGAAATCCTCCTGTCTCTGCCTCCCGAGTGCTGGGAAGACAGGCGTGAGCCACCACGTCCGGCATTGTGGTATGCGGTGTTGATTGTTGGTGGGCGTGTCTCCACGCCCAGCCTTATTTGTGGTTACCGGGGATCGAACTCAGGTCCTTTCGCTTGTGAGGCAGGCGCCGGAACCACTGAGCTAACCCTCCGGCCCAACAATATTAATTCTTTAATCCACAGCATTAGGATATCTTTCCATTTATTTGTGTCCTCCTCAATTTCTTTTGTCAATGTTTTGTTTGGTGTGGGTGTTTTATACTTTTCTGGCTAAATTTATTACTCAGTTATTGTAAATTGTATTTTTTAAAATTCCTTTCTCAGATAGTTCACTATTGTGGCATAGAAATACTACTTATTTCTAAATGTTGATTTTATATTCTGCAACTCATTTAACTGAATTTATCCTAACAGTTTTGCTATGGAGTCTTGATGGTTTTCCATAGATAACATGATATTATCTGCAAACAGGATGGTTTGACTTCCTACCTCCCAATTTGCTAACTTTTTTCTCTTGTCTAATTAACTATAGCTTCAAGTATTACATTGAGGTGATTTATAGCACTTCTGTCACTGAAAAAATATTCATGTAGCAAAATTTTAATAGATTATTATTATAGCCAAATCTTTTAAAATAATTCATCAAAACTGACAATATTTAAAATAGTCTCTGCTTCCTTTTAGCACCTTTCTGGTACCCTATTTTGTATTAAGGTGTAGGTCATTTTTGTGTGTGTGAGGTAGGGATTCTAACTTTAATTTTTTGAGATGATAATGCCATCAAAATGATTGAATAATTTATCTTTCACAAACTAATATGTAAAACTACCTTTGTCATAA